>PVIA01004894.1:0-127100 GCA_004024845.1 Tonatia bakeri | reverse complement strand
AATTTGTTGCTTTTCCTCTTCCCCTTCTGGTACCCCTATAATTTGGATGTTGGAACGTTTAAAGGTGTCCTGGAGGTCCCTAAGCCTCTCCTCATTTTTTTGAATTCTTGTTTCTTCATTCTTTTCTGTTTGGTTGTTCCTTTCTTCCTTCTGGTCCACTCCATTGATTTGAGTCCCAGTTTTCTTCCCCTCACTATTGGATCCCTGTGCGTTTTCCTTCATTTCTCTTATTGTAGGCTGCATTTGTTCATCTAATTTATGTCCAAAGTCAACCAATTCTGTGAGCATCCTGATCACCAGTGCTTTGAACTGTGCATCTGGTAATTCGGCTATCTCTTGGTCACTTAAAAAAATTGGTTCTGGGGCTTTCAAATATGTTTGAGCCATCTTTTTTATTTTCCTTTGGTTTGGTTGCGGCTGTTTCGTAAGGGTGGCGGAGCCTTAGGTGTTCACCAGGGCGGGGCACCCCAGTCGCTGGGTTGTGACGTTGTATGTGGGGGCAGGGTCTGAGAGGGAACAATGGCACCTGCTCTGCTCTCTCCAGGACTCCCGTCCCCTCCACCGCCTCCCACAAGCAAACTGGGCCCTTCCTGTGCTGGCTCCCGGGTGGTGGGCTTGTGCACTTTCTCCGACTCTGTGGGCTTCCCCGAGAAGTTTCCTGTGAGGCTGGGAGAGTCTCCCGGCCTCAGTTCCCAGAAGAGGTTCTTAAGCCTTGAAACGTGGTGGCGCTGCCCGTTTTTGCTTAGTTTGTGTGCAAACGTGTGGCTGGCTGTGGACAGCCAGCTGCCCTGCGCCCCTCACTGGGTCTGCTAGTCGCCTCCCGAGCCCAGGGTCCGCCACCGGTCCGTCCGCTGCCGTCTGCACCCCGCGCACCCACGCCTGCCAGCTAGCGCTTCTTCCCGCTGGGACCCCTCAACCCCACTCCACAGGCCTCCAACTCCGCCCTCCTTACCGGTCTGGATGTACTGGAGCCCGATTTCCGTTCAATTTCTCTCTGTTCTGGTTGTTTATTATTTCTCAATTTTTGTTGTCTTTAGTTTTGGTTGCGCGAGGAAGCACACTGCCTATGCCTCCATCTTGGCCGGAACCTGAACCCGTATCTTTTGATGATGCCAAACCCAACGCGTTTCATAGAACTACAACTGTATTCCCTGGGAGAGCAGGAGTCTTCAAAGGAAGTCTTTGTATCAGGTGATATGAAAAATACTTTGCAACCAGGAAAACAGTTGCAGGCTCCCTCAGACAAGTGCCCCCCACTCCACTGGCCCCACCCACTGATAATGGTAAAGCACCCTTTCCAGATGTTAGCACCTGGGACTCAGGCCCTTAATTAGGGATGGGAGAGAGAAACAGGTAATTCCATCAAATTTCCATCCAATTTCCAGGAAAATGACAGGAAACAGAAACTGATGGCTAAAAACCACAAGTTCACTCTTTCCTGGAGATAGAGAAGTGCTAGCTCAGAAGGCTGGTTTCCACAGGGATGGTGACACCTCTTTTTCAACATCTCTGACTCACGGTCTCACAAGCGTTCCTGTTTAGGAAGAGTAGGGGTCAGAGTATTTTAAATGATGACTTTCTTACAGATTTGTGACAAGTGCTTGCCAAATCTCAGGCATCTTTTGGTGGTCACTGTAATGCTTCACCCCAAATCTGTCCCGTGGAAGTTAAAAAGTCACCAGAAAAGGTTTGTTTCCTCACCGTAAAGAGTTACCCTCCTTCTGGCCTCAGGTGCAAACCCCTGGGATGAAATTGCTGGGAGGTCTAACAAGGTGACTCATTAAGTCCCAACTAACCTCACAGTTTTGCCTGGACCCAGTCCAGGTCAGCTGTCCCTGACCCTCTGTCAAGGCCTGTAAGGGGCCCCACGTGAGTAGAGGTTGACTTTCTTTGCAGATTGCAGTTTAGAAAGGGCTCTGGTCAACTACCAGTCTCCTTCTCTTTGCTTTTTCCTTCCGTCTTCACGTTTCCCCGGGGGTGGCCATCTCACCTGTTCTATGCTCAGTTTCACACTCAGTATTAATTCTTTTCAATTTCACAATTCAGGATTCTCTCTCTTTTTTTATTAAGTGGAATTTAAAAAAGAAATCCTAACCGAGGATATTTTTGATTTTAGAGAGAGAGGGAGAGAGAGAGGAAGTGGGGAGGGTGGGGGGGGGAGAGAGAGAGAGAGAGAGAGAGAGAGAGAGAGAGAGAGAGAGAGAGAGAGAGAGAGAGAGAGAGAGAGAGAGAGAGAGAGATTGAAAGAGAAACATGGATTAGTTGCCTCCTATATGTGCTCCGACCAACCGGGAATCGAACCCACGAGATTTTGGTGTATGGGACCATGCTCCAACCAACTGAGCCACCTGGCCAGGGCAAGTTGAACCTTCATTTTTGATAGCAGTTTCTAGTCTTCCTCTTTTTTCTTTTGTATAACCATTTAAATGTGGAGCACTGTTGTCCTCTGTGCTCTGTTTGTGACTTAACATGATTTCTAATTTAAAATTATGGCATTCTGATTTAAAGTCCCACACAATACAGCACTGCCTAATAACCAGCCCACAAGGTGTTTAATGTAATTGGAAAATATTTTATTCTGGCTTCATTTCCCTAAAAGCATTCCAACACCACCCATTCAAAGAGCTAAAATAGAAGCTTAACCTTGGAATTAATTGGAGATTAACACGGAATCTTAATTTTAAAAGTATCAAAGGGAAAAAAAATTTAGACCTCAAGGTACATCAAAGGATAATTCTATCTGGCGAGGTACAATGGCTTTGCGGCAGCCTAATCTCTCACCACACCCTAATGCTTCCATAGCTACCGCACCACAGTAGCCACAACAACCTCTGTAGTGTTGTTCCATCACGCAAGGCACTCTCCCCAAGCACCGTGGTTGGGGTTTAATTAATTACAGCTCTTTACAAACTCACAGAAGCTAGTTACATACCAACAGAAAATCTTCACCAACTCAGCAAGTGACCTCTTTGGAAGTCATTGATGAACTGCCTTCTGATGGCTTCCATTGAACACTGATTGATCCCTGGCAAGGATGCCAGCTCAGTCTCCGCCTTGCTTTGCAATCTCCCCCTTGGGACCTGCCCTTAAGGCACTGAGGCTGTTGGCCAGAGGATGAGTGAGAGGCCAAGAACAAGGTGGGAGAGAATTCAGTCCAACACCAGCTGCATGCAGTGTTCAAAGCGGTGTTAAATGTCAGCACTTTGCAGCCGGGAGATTCCTGTGCACATGCATTCTCTTAGGCAAGTCTCATGTGCATTTTTCTTTTTCTCACTTATTTGAAAATCTTGCACTGCAGAGGAAGAGATTATGCTTTGGGAGTGTTTCATTTTCAAATGTTTTTGCACAGAGCTTTTTGCTGTCCACCAACATTTCAATCACTAATAGTGAGTTTCACTAGAAAAAAAAAGTTTTTCATTTAAAATTTGAGTAAACACCACAAAATCAAAAAGGAGTCAGAATTCTTAATTAAGAAAGAGAGAGAATTCTGGGCAAAATAACCATCTTTTATTTAGAGAACAAGTTCTACCAAAACTCCATCATTTTAACCTTGAGTCAACCAGTTTATAATTTGAGACTTTGGTGGGGGAGAGGAATGTAGGACTTTCAAGAGCTAACTTCTATTTCATTAGGATATAAGTATTTTAACTGCACCTTACTTCGTGACCACACTTACTAAAAAGTGTATTTCTTTTTCTACCTCTTCTCCCCTGTCCCCTCTTTTCCATCTTTTCCAAGAAGCGTAACTAGAAGAATATTTGAAAATGATGACTGGCACAACTCAATTGGATCACCTCTCTCCAGTGCTCTCTGAGTTTCCACACCCTCAGCCACAGAGGCTTCCTCTGACGTACAGACTGGGATTCCTCAAGGCAGCAGAGTGGATATTGTGGAAGTCTTTTTACTTTTATTTTGAAACGCCTATCAGGGGCAATTTTCCCCTTGCCCCTTGTAGGAGCAATTACTAGGGATGCAAATGAGGCTAAACCTTCCAGACAGCCAGTTCAATGGGATTCCCCTCACTCGGCAAATGGTTTTTAATCTCACAGAGGAGTTTTTAGCTTGAACTGATAAAGAAAAATATGTTGTTAGTGAGTGTTTTCCTGGGTATAGTGTATCCCTCAAAGCATTTTTCCGAAGAGGGAAATGTTAAGCTCTTGATAAATGAAAAATAAACTCTTGTTCTCGAAGATAAATTATTACAATGAGAACTTTCTCCAGCCTTAAAAACTTAATACTAATCTTTGGCTTTGCACGGTAGAGTTTCCCTGAACTGCTGAATGCATTCCATGTTTCTCAGGCCTTGTTTTGGTAAAGGACAAGGGAGCATCTCCAATGGGTAATTTCTTATCGTCCTTTTACTGCAGCCACGGAGATCTTTAACTCTTTAAACAGTGGCGTTTAAGTCTTGAGAACACCCAGAAGCTTGCCCCAGGCTCTAGGCATTCTCAGTTAAAAAAAAAAAAAAAAAAAAAAAAGGAAGGGGAAAAAAAAAAGGCCAGGTTGGGTATCAACAAAGGAGAAATAGAATAAGCCAGGTAGTTCAATTCTGATAAGATTGGAGATCTGCAAATCAGGTAAGCTGACCTGCAAACAAGCGCCCTGGCTTCGGCAGAGGCAGCCTCTCCTCTCCCAGGCTTTGTATCTGGGGCATTCATTCTCTGAGTATACTTAATGGCAAGAAAAGTTAGAGATAGGCTCTTTCCCAGCTTCTCTCAGCAATAAGGTTATTCTTCCACTTTTACAAACATTTTTAATCACATCTTCTTACCTTTCCTTTGTGCATCAAAAAGAGGTTATCTAAAACTGAATTGTAACCGTCTCTAGGCTAGGTCACAAAAACTGGTAGAATCATCAGTTTTAAGAGGATTTTATCACCAACTGTGTATAGCTCTTGATTGAAATGAAATAATAGACATAAGGAATGCTTGACCTCTGAAATGACACTCCAACCCCTGCCAAAGAAAAGCCCACTTAAAAAAAAAAAAAGGAAAAAAGATCATAGGAAAATGCTCTTAAGACCTAAAAGTCAGAATGCAGAAAGCTATTCCTTTATTAAGAATCTGCAACTTAGTCTTATTTTAAACTCTCATAATAAAGCCCATATGTCACAGTAAATGATGTCAAAACCCTTAAATTGCACTGGGAAATTGAAAAGGTAATGGAAAATGAAAGGCTTTATTCGACTTTTTATTTTGTTTGGTTTTGAATTTTGCTGGAAGTGCTGCCTATGGAAATAAACAAATAAATAAATCAAACAAAAATGTGCCAGTATATCTAGCTTTAACTTAATTAGACAGTTCTGTATATTTTACTTTATCAGGGTTTTTTTTGTTGTTGTTTTCAAATTACATGAGGTTTTTATATAATATCAACTATAAAAGGAATGCAAAAAAAAGTTAGGAAGACTGTATGCCTAGAGTTAGGCAGTCCTTGACGTTAAGTGGTACAATTATAGTTGATTTTTTTCTTTACTTTTTAAAATTTTTTTAGATTTTTCTAGTTTTCTACAATTAATATTTATTACTTCTAAGTTTTATTTAAAGGACAAAAAAAAATCCAATTGTGTGATTTCCTTCTTGGGTGTTTTAAATGAGAAAATTTTTGCCCTGGCCAGGTAGTCAGTTAGTTAGAATGTTGTCCCACTATGCCAAGGTTGCGGGTTGGATCCCCAGTCCGGGCACACACAGGAGTCAACTAGTGAATGCATAAGTAAGTGGAACAACAAATCAGTGCTTCTCTACCCCTCTCTCCTTTCCTCTCTCTTTCTCTAAAATAAATTTTAAAAAAATTTAACAAATTTTGGGCCCTCTTTCATCTTCCCATCTCTCT
Source organism: Tonatia bakeri (assembly GCA_004024845.1). Lineage (NCBI taxonomy): Eukaryota > Metazoa > Chordata > Mammalia > Chiroptera > Phyllostomidae > Tonatia > Tonatia bakeri. The sequence continues at coordinate 121,268 of PVIA01004894.1, read as the reverse complement.
ACTCCTCTCTGGGTTGAGTTCCTCCATGAGTTGCTTTTTTCCCTCTTCTTATCTCCCATTCTTCTCTTGTTCCTTCTTCTTCTTCAGCCAGAGTCATCCGCTTGACACTGAATGTCCTATCCCCAGGAGCCTTCTATGAAAAAGAGGCCAAAGGGAGAATGGTTTCACCTGGACCACCAAAGCTCATAGACGTCCTAGAATTTCAGAGCTGAAGGATCGAAACAAGCGGCTTCATTTTACAAAGAAGGGAACTAAGGTTGACTGTGGAAGGACTTGCTCAAGGTCACACCACCAGTTTGGGGCAGAGTGGAAATTATAACCCAGAACTAGTCTTACAGTTTGAACCTGAGAAGGGGATGGGGGCTGTTGGAAGCAGCAACCACAGAAGCAAACAAGGAACCATGTAGGTATCTGATGCATGAAGCAGGTTGGGTTTTTCTAGAAACATACTGTTTGTCTACTATAGGAAATACAGCTGTGCTAAAGCAAGGAGGAAACAGAAACTAACCTCTGGCCTCAGTGTTACTGGCGACAGAGGAGCTGTGGCCACCATGTCTCAAGGGGGCTGCCATCCAACTGGTTAGTGCCATGTAAAAATTCACCCCCCATACTGCCGGATCTTCTGATCTGACAAGAGAAATATTTTTTTTTAAAGATTTCTGTGTAAAATTTCCCAGTTTTAAAATGTTGATGCACACATTTAAAAATATTCTTGTTAAGCCAGACAAAGTATCGAGTAGTTTGCAATACTTAGTGTAGAATGTGAGAAGAGGGCAGTCGCCTCAGAATGTCTGAGTGAGGGTAAATGTTCTGAGGTCCGTGATGAAAGAGGGGAGGGTGGCTGTCTCCCCCTGCTGATGTTGGTCCCAGAAGTAAATAGCATCCGTACATATCATCGGCACAGGGTGTCCCGGGGCACTGGGCATTCCCGACAGCCACTTTGCTGTGCTTTGCATATCTTGCCCGGTTCCCCCCCACCTTTTATGTTGAAACAAGACGAAAATTGCTTGCATCCTTGGCCTCTAACTAAGACGTAAACTCTAACCACAGCTAGAAAGCTGTGGCAGTGGAACGGGATCTGTTTGTGGAAAATGGAATATAACCCCCAAGGGCCCCTAGAGTGTGTTCTGTTCTGTGTTCTCTTTTATCAGCGGCATCCCGTCTTCTCCACCCCTCATGCCCATTTAGGGAAAGAAAAGAAAAGAAATTAAAAAACCAAAAAACAAAATGTCTCCTCACCACAGCATCTATTTACTCCTACAACCCCCCAAATTGGCAGACCAGAAGCACATCATCACCTTCCCTTTGTGATCAGCTCATAACAACAGATACTGCTTTTTAAATCAGAGCCGTGAAGTTTCAGTTTGGCAACTAGCCTGGAAATGACTACCAAAATTAGAGATAAAACACTTCCTTATTTGTTTCTATTTTCTTAAGTTTTCTGCAATGAGTTTGTTATTTTTACAGTCCAGAAGAGAAAAGGTTAAGGAAAATATTTCAGGAGGCAAATCAAACTATATCTATTTAAAGAGGCAGATCTACTAACAGGTAGGGTAAGAAGCTACCAGTGAAATGGAAAGAACTTCAGAAGCTCAGGGGTCAACACACCTGAATTTGAATCCCAGTTTTGCTGCTCAGTCTTAATCTCTGACAGTCAAATATTTTCTTCTTTAAATGGAAATAATAATGCTGATATTTCAGGGTGATTTTAAAGACTAGTGATAAGTTATGTGAGACATGGTAGGTTCTGAATAAGAGGGGACTCATGGCTTATATGCTGATTTCATTTAAGGTACCACTCGATATCACATTAAGTGGATTTTGGAAAGTCCTCGTGGCATTTGAGTTGATGTGGGTCCCTGAGAAGAAACCATCCTGAAGTGAACTGACGCCTCTGGTTTGTCTTTGTTTATCCTGCCAGCACATTTCGGCTGGGCGCCGCAGAACCATACAGGACGGTTGGGGGCCCCGTAAGATAAATTTGAGTTGCTTCTTTGTTTTGGGTACTATACCATTTTTAAAGAATCAGTTTAATGTACAGAATTGGTTGTAAGTTCAGCTGGTTTTACATCTTCATTCACACACACACACACACACACACACACTCACACACCTCAGTTTGGTCTTTTCCAGGGTGCTTTAGAACAAGAACAATTTGTTTGAATAAACTTGGATCTTGTGCTAAACATTATGACACTTTTAATAATGCTTTGCACATAGTAAATACTCAGCAAACACTTGTTATATGTGATTAAATGCCCAGAGTCCGTGAAAAATGGCCACAGTATGATAGAAGCCAATGGGAAAGTGCACCCAGTGAAACTCCCGTGCCCTCCAGAATTAAGGGAGACCCAACACCTCCAGGGCTAATTCCACAAACTAGTTAAACCTTTTCCCAGCCTACTGTTTGCTACTGTCATTTTATAGCATTTAATTTGCAATGTGCTATGCCAGTTTAACATGAGAGTTTACCTTCTTTTGTGGAGAAGGGCTATTTAGACTGCCTGAAGATTTACGTACCCATCTCCCTGCAGCCCACCGCCACTGTCCACCCTAGGCTTCACTGTCTCTGGCCCAGACAACTGCCATTGGCTCCCACCTGGACTTCCTGTCTCATACAGTCTGCTGGTGCACACTAGCACAGTCTGTGTGGAACACCAATCCTGGACTTCGAGCTACCAGATAACAAGAGCTATGGGACACTTACTGTGCCTGGCATTGTTTAAGCACTTTACACTCATTATCTCATTTAATCCTCCTAACAATCCCAGGAGATAATCTCCATTTTACAGAGAAGCCCCGGGAGGCTCAGAGAGGTTAATGGTGCAAGTAAATGGTATCTTACTTTTTGGACTTCGTTCATCCACTTACTTATACGCACAAGCCTCTCTGATTGCAGCCACAGCAGCATGCTGACCGAATGCACTACGTGTGGTGACACCTCTGTCACACCTTTGTCTCTCCTATCTGTGACTCTCTCCCTGACCTGACACCCAGATGGGGGTCCTCTCCACTGTGAAGCCTTCCCAGATAGTCCTCCAACCCCTCCACCCCAGTCCTGACATTCTCCCAGCACACTTCTGTCACCCATTGCTTTGCCATTGTTAGTTTATCTGTCTTTCTCTTTTATCAAACTTAATCAGGGCTAGAACTTAACAATATTGTATTGTATTTATTTACACAAAGCCTGGGTAGTAGTAGACAGTAAATGTTTGCAAAATGGATGAACTCTGAGACCCTTAAGAGTGTTTTACTGATATTTGTATTCCCCAAACCAAGCTGCAATACCAGGAGGTGAGCCTGAAAAGGACAGATTAACTGAGAGGCAGTGTGGGCAGCCCAAACAAGTGGGGTGTCATATGGCCGGAGGCAGAGAATCAGTAAACAGAGGTGCCAAAGCTGGAGACAGAGGAACCCAACGGGGAGCCAGCTGGACAAAGAGGGGTTGGATATGGAGCAAGTAGAGATAGGATGGTGTATTAGTCAGGTTTCTCCAGAGAAAGAGAACCAAATACAAAAAGGAATTTATGTAAGAGATTGTGGCCCACATGATTATGGTAGCTACAAGTTCCAGCATCTGCAGGCAGCAGGCTGGAGACTCGGGAGAGCCCGTGATGTAGTTCAGTCCACATGTCAGCAGGCTCGAGACCAGCAAGAGCCAATGTTTCAGTTCAAGCCCAAAGGCCAGGAAAAAACCAATGTCCCAACTCAAAGACATTCAACTGGGAGGAATTCCCTCTTATTAGTGGGAGGGTCAGCCTTTTTGTTCTACTCAGGCCTTCGACTGATTGGATGGGACCCACCCACATTGGAGAGGGCTACGTCTTTGCTCAGCCTACCAATTCAAATGTTAATTTCATTTGAAATACCTGGAAATACCCTCATGGACACCCAGAATAATGTTTGACCAAATGTCTGGACACCTCACCTCGTGGACCATTCTAACCACCGTAGGTGGGGAATAGGATGGAATAGAGTTGATCCAGGAAGACTCTCAGGGGCACTAGGTTTCAGTCAGAGTCCTTTGACTTGCAGGTTGGTGTGGTCCCATCTGATGTGGACAGCTCTTCAAGTGCCTGTTCCTGAGGGTCAATGGCCCGAGGAACCCACCATGTCTCACCACTGTCCTCAAACCTGCTCCTGCTGCATACTTCTCTCCTAGACCTTCCAGCCATGTGGCCCTTATCCTCATTCACTTTGCTCCTTGGTCCTAACATCTCGACAGTTGCTGTGCCCTGACCCGTGTGGCTCAGTAGGTTGGGCATCATCCCACAAAGCGAAAGGTCACTAGTTTGATTCCCTGGTCAGGACACATGTCTCAGTTGCCAGTTTCTCCCCTGGTCAGGGAGAGTATGAGAGGCAACTGATTGATGTTTATCTCCCACATCGATGTTACTCCCCCTCTCTCCTTCCCTTCCTTCCCCTCTCTCTAAAAATAAATAAATAAAATCTTAAACTGTTGCCAAGACATGTCGATTCTCCCTGTGAAATGCTTCTCACATCCCGCACCCCCTTCACCGTCTACTCCTACTCTCCTACTACAGAGCCACGGTTCTTCATATGTTACATGGGAAAAACTGGGTGGGGGGTAGGTCACAGTCTGGTTGCAGAGGAGGTGTAAGGAGCCAGTTTTGAAGCTGCCTTCATAGGGCAAAATGAAATTTTCTTCAGACTATATGTTACAAATTAATAATAGAGCAAAGTTTCATATAAATACATACATTGGGAAAGTGTCCATTGTATATATCAAATTATACATATGTATTTTTTAAATTTGTGATAGAGATAATGATGGGGAGATCCCACTTTGTCCGGTAACTGATAGAATTGTTCAGTAAACAGTTTCTTTGACTATAAGCACTTTCTCTTTTGCTGCCAGATAAGCCTTCCTAAAGCACAGCTTCAATGCTATTACTGCTCACCAGCCTTCACTGGTCCTTCAGTGCCCACAGATAAGAAGCAAGCAGTCGGTAAATGGGCTCTACGGCCCTTCAAAATATGGATCTTACTTTTCTGAGATTTTTTTCTGGCTTTACATTCCATGAGTCACTATTGTCCCTGTATCAATCAGGAATGCCTTTGGCTGCAGGTAACAGAACATTCACTGTGTGCAACTTAAACAAATAGAGGATTATTTTTCTCACATGATAAGGAATTAATAGGTGTGCAGTTCAGGGCTGATGCAAGTACTCAGTGATGGATGCACACTCCTTTCTTCTCCCCATCATATGGCTTGCAACCTTTTGCTTACTTCCTCATGACCACAAGATGCACTTCCAGACATCTACCCACGTTCCCAGTAGGAGAAAGAAGAGATAGCAAAGGGCAAAATTTGAGGGAAAGTGCATGCTCATTGAGCCTGCCTGGATTTTATGTGGAAAGTAAATACCTAGAATCCTGACCCAGCTTATGCCTCAGTGATTAGAAGGGTATTGTCATGTGGTGGAAGGTGACTGGGGGAGGCAGGCTTGTGGGGGGAGGTGGACCAGCCAATCAGGAGTACCTGCCGCACACACACCCACTCTAATTAAGGGGCTCACTCACCTTACCCCACATCTGCCTTCACATCACTTCCTTCACTTTGAATTTCCTTTGCCTGGCCCCATCTCTGCTTATCAAAGGACTTTTATTTTGTTTAAGTCCTGTTAAAATACTACTTCTTCCAAAATGTCTTCCTGGTCTCCCTCCAAACATTCTCTGATAAAATTTCTCCTTCTGAGATCAACCACTGTTTGTATTTTTGCTAAACCTAGAACCTCACACTGTGCTATGGTTAATTCTATGTGTTCCATCTCCCCATCTATACATTTTTTAACTCTTAAAAATATGTTTATTGATTTTTAGAAAGAGAGGAAGTGAGAGAGAGAGAGAAACATTGATGTGAGAGACAAACATCAGTTGGTTGCCTCCCATATACTCCCTGACCGGGGATTGAACCCACAGCCTAGGCATGTGCCCCAACTGGGAATCGAACCTGGAAACTTTTGGTGCATATGATGAAGCTTCAACCAAGTGAGAAACCTAGCCAGTGTTTCTCATTCATATACTGAGGTCAAGAGAACAGGGAGCATGTCCCGTTCATCTTTGTATTTTCAAGGCAACTCAGGACAGAATAAGTATTTCATAAGTGTCAGATGAATCAGGCATATTCTGCAATATTCTGTGCTGAACAGAAAAGTCTTCAGCCCCCACACTGTGTCTGTAATGGCCCCTCTGCTGTGAGTCAAAGGAGAACATCTGCAGTCCTCTTCGAGTATTGGCTGCTGTCCTCTGTCCTCAGCCAAAGCAGGGACATCTGCGGTGGCAACGTGACTATCTACCAATGCTTTTCATGTCCCTCTGCCCAAATGTGCAGCTGTTTCCTGGGTGGAAAAGTAAGAAAACAGTAAAAATCCAACAAAATAATAGCAATTTCAGCAGGAGACTTATGAGGGTATTAGGAGTTCAAAGTTAAGAACCTTGAAGTTGTGCTACAATATAAGCGATAATATTTATATCAATCAATACCATTTGTTAAACCCCTTATGCCAGACAGTGCACTGTCCCATGGATTTTTCATAAGAACATACTCATTTGTTAAACATGGAAACCAAGGCTCAGAAAGATTAGGCAGTTTCCCCAGGGCCATGTAGCTTGTAAGTGGCAAAGCTGGGCCAACACTCATTACTCAGTGCAAGCTTGTGAGGGAGAGGGTGCTAGTTCTGTTCTACGTGGGAAAACACGGCAGCGCAGAGGAGTCAAGTGGCTTGGTCACGGCAGTGCGGTGAGGCGGGCAAGAGGATGGGCTCAGGAGTCGGACTTCCTGGGTCTGAATGCCCATGTGACCTGGGGCAAACTGTTGAAAGTTTCTGTGCCTCAGTTTCCTCGTCTGCAGACCAGGGGCAACAGTTGCTTCATAGGTTCTAATGAAAACAAAATGAGTGAGTACACTTTCAAGTCTGGCCTAGCACCTGGTCCCACCAAGTATTTGGTAGCACTCAGCCAGGACTGCCGTTAGCCTAATGAGAGAGTAGCCAAGACAACACGCCTGGTGTACTAAGCAAAGGGGACTTGGGCATTTAACTGTGCTTTAGGCCTTCTGGGGAAAAGTCATGTACTGGATGTCATATCAGTCAATGATGGACCTCACAAACGATGGTTGTCCCACAAGATTTTAATGGAACTGAAAAATTCCCATCACCAAGTGACATTGTAGTGCAATGCATTACTCATGGTGTGTTTGTGGTGAAGCTGGTGTAAACAAACCTACTGCGCTGCCAGTCATATAAAAGTATAGCATGTGTAATTATGTATAGTACCTACTTACCACTGCGTTGTTTACGACTGCCTACAGTATTCAGTACAGTAACACGCTGCACAGGCTTGGAGCCTCGGAGCAGCAGGAGCAGCACACAGCCTCGGTGTGTAGCAGCAGGCTGTACCTTCTAGGGTTGTGTAAGTGCACTCTGTGACGATCGCACAATGACGAAATTGCCTAATGACACATTTCTCAGAAAGTATCCCCATCATTAGCGGTGCCTGATTGTACTGCTTTCTGGCTCCCAGTAGCAGTCCTGTTTCCCCCCTGGAAAGGGACCCTTAGGCGTATCAACCTCATGCATCAGAGAATCACACCTGTTGAACAGAAGTGGCTCTGCATTTCTGTCCACTGCCAGTGTTAATCGTCCCAGAGAAGTAGCAGCCTTGGGTTTTGGGATTGTTTTGGGGAAGGAGCTTCATTTGGTGTGCGTTGAGCTTTGTGGAATGATCTTTGATATTTTCATAGTACTACGTAATTTTGTTTTCTTTAAGTTGCCTTCCTCATCTTGGTAGCTAGTCTCCAAAGATGCTCCCACAATGAGCCTTGCCTTTACTGGTATTCACACCCTAACATAGACCTCTCCTCATTGAATCTAGGTGGACTTTCTGTAACCAATGGAATATGGTAGAAGTGGCATGTTGTGATTTCTGAGGCTAGGTCATGTAAGCCTAGCAATGTCTCCTTGCGTTCTTTGAAATTTCACTCTGGAGGAAGCCAGCTGCTATATAAGTTCAACTATTATGATAGCACCACGCTGTGATAAAGCCCAAGCTATTTGTGCTGAAAGGCTGCATGAAGACCAAGTGACACCTGAGTACCCCCAGCAATTCCAGCCACGTAGGTGAGGTGCCAGACATGGAGGGAAGACGCCATCTTGGACATTCAGTTCCTCTGAGGCTTCAGATGTCTGTAGCTCCTGCCGCCATCTGACCGCAGCTGCTGAAGACCCTGAGAAGTGCCCAGCTGAGTCCAGTCAACCTACAGAACCATAAGAGATGACAGTAAATTATTTTAAGTCAGTCTGTTGTGGGTTGTTTATTAAGAAGCACTAGGTAACTGAAACACACATGATTCCCCCAAACTGCTGATGCGGTTACAACACACTCAAATATAAACTGTAGATGAAGATTACAAGCTGTTTCTTTTTATTAAATTAGATTTTTGTGGTAAATATACAAAACAGGACCAATTGAAGTCTGTATGCTAAAGCTTTATAACTTGCCCCATTTTTCTTAAACAAGAGGAGAAATACTATTCAAATGCTTTTGCCTGTTTCATTCTCCTTTTATCCTCAATGCTGGGAACAGTACTTGACTTATGGTAGGTCTGCAATAAATATTTGATGAATGGTATTAGAGATGAAGTTAATATGTTATAAAATGTTCATGTAATAAATATATTCACCCTGGAGAAAACTCACATTGGCTTCAAGAACAAAATCTGACATATAAAAGTATTCATGGGCCCTGGCTGGTGTGGCTCAATGGATTGAGTGCCAGCCTGTGAACCAAAGGGTCACCATTTCAAATCCCACTGGGTGCACAGGCCTGGGTTGCTGGCCAGGTCCCCAGTAAAGGGTGTGTGAGAGGCAACCACACATTGATGTTTCTCTCTCTCTCTTTCTCCTTCCTTTCCCCTCTCTCTAAGAACAAATAAATAAAATCTTTAAAAAAATATTCATGGTATGTTAAGGAAAAAGGCTAGTGTTTTTTAAAAAATCAGTTTGCAAAAAGTGTACCATAATTCCATTTTTAAAAAAAGTCTTTGAAATTATGTTTACAATAAAACAGTCCAAAAACATTTTCATCAAACTACTTAACAATAGTTTTTCTGGGTGAAAAGTTCACAGGGATTTTTTTTTTTAGTGCCTTTCACACACTTTTCAAATGTTTAAATAAAATGGTATTAGTTTTTTAATCAAGAAAAATATAATTTAATAAAACCAAATTGGAGCATTGATATACCCATTTCTTATGTATATCCCATCTGAGACCACAAAAATTAGTCTTTCAATTTCTTCTCATCCAGCTCAATATGTTTCATGTGTATTTGTTCCATGAGAAGTCAAAACTTCCCGCAGAATCATAGCACAGCACATCTGCCCACATGAAGAACAAAATGAAAAGAAGTAACTTGTTGGTGGTTCAAGTCGATTCTTAGAGCAGTTTCTGCAGGTCGGTTTGTGAGGGATTGGCTGTGGAGTCCTGGACGCTGGTGAAAATGGAGCATTGCTTGGCTATAGTCTAAGCTACTATGTTTATAAACTTTCTCGCCCTTTGTGGAAGTGACCCACTGTAGAAATAACATGCTCATGGTAGCAGTTTCTTGTTTGCTTATATCTCTGAGGTCTGCATGAAGTTTTGCTGAAACTCAGCAAAGGAAGGAAGACAGCTGCTTGCCTCTTCCCTGGGACAAGTGGGACTATCAGAGAAGAAGCATGCATGGGAAGGAGCAGGGCTCTGCCACTGCCCTATCCTGAATGTTCACTTAGCCAAATGATGGCAACTCCACCTGTTCTGCCTACCCTTCTAGGATTTACTGTGATGAACAAATGCAACAAGTCTGTCCAAAACTGCACCATGTATTACAATTGGTACTGAAGATCAGATATGCTTATGGTCCTGGTGGTAGGAATTCTGGTTCCTTGCATAGGTAGTAAGTAGTACCTCTTAAGGTGACCACTGCTAGTTCTCTAAATGCTCCATCATTTGGAATCAAGCATTATTTAACGGTGAAAATGCTTTCAGAAACATAGATTAGCCTCAGTGATGACCAGACACTGAATCTATGTGCCATGAAGGCTCCCCAAACCTGCCTTTCCTCCTGATTTCGTATCTGCCGTAATGGCTGAAAACAACAGAATCCTTCTTACCTCCTCTTTCTGCATATCCCTCACCTGGACATTCTTGTCAACTGATCCTCAGAAAACTCCTCAGATACTAGTTTCTCTCCTGTTGCAATGTCATGCCCAGGGTTCAGGATCTCACCATCTCTCACCGTGACTAGTGCAACCATCCTCCTAACTCTTCTCCTGATGGATGCTTTCTGAACATCTTTCCCACCAGGTTAGGGAGTGTCCTCTGAATATAAAGAGTAAGTTTTATAGACCTTTAAATTCCGCAAAGGGCATTGCTCCTAATAGATGCTCAATAAATGATTCTTGCTCACTCGTTTACTTGCTTGACTGAGCAGTAATATAAGGGTGGGAGAACCACTACTGGGGTTGAGAAACTGAAGACCTGGGTTATGGCCCTTTGTATCAATTATCTCTGACTGTAGAGCAAATCATCCCAACTTAGTGGCTTACAACCACCACCACAATTTTATTCTTCCTCACATTTTCTGTGGATCAGGGCCATGAACAAGGCATGGTAGGGGTACTTATCTTTCCTCTGTGATGTTGGAATCTCAGCTGGGAAGACTTGAAAGCTGGGGGTCATGTAACAGTTGGGGACTAGAGTCATCTGGAAGCATATTCATTCACATGGATAATGGCTGTCAGCTAAGGCCACAGCTGGCTGCCAGCCAGAACACCTATACATGGCCTCTCCATGTAGCCCCTCTGCTTGGGTTAGTTTGGACCCCTCAGAGCATGGCAATGGCAACCGGGGTTTAAAATGAAGTGATCCAAGGCAACCAGTTGGAAGCAGTGTTGCCTCCATGGACTTATCTACATAGTCATGAACCTACCCAGTGTAGCATACAGAATAATAACCCCCTAAATATGTCTATGTTCTAATCCCCAAACCTGTGACTGTGTTACCTTACCTGGTCAAAAGGACTCTGCAGATGTGATTAAGTTCAGAGCCTTGAGGTGGGGAGATTATCCCGGATGATCTGGGCGGGCCCAGTATAATCACAAGTGTCTGTATAACAAGGAGGCGGAAGGGCCAGAGTCAGGGAAGGAGAGATGCGGTGCAGAGGCACAGGACAGAGTGATGCTGGCCAGGAGCCAAGGAATGTGGGCAGCCTCTAGCAGCTGGGAAAGGCAAGGAGACAGATGCTCCCGAGAGCCTCCAGAAGGCACACAGCCCCACCACCTTGCTTTTAGTCTCGAAAGACCCATTTTGGAATTCTGAGCTTCAGAACTGCAAGATAGTATATTTGTGTTGCTTTAAGGCATTGAGTTTATGATCATTGGTTACAGCAGTAATAGAAAACAAATATGCCCAGATTTGAGGGGAGAAAACACAGACCCCCATTGTTCAATGGCAAGAGTGTCAACATCACAGTGAAGAGCATACGGGATGGAAGACATTGTGCAGCCAGCTTTGAAAAATACAATCTGCCGCACTCTGCCATTAGGTAGATGGGTAATTGTAGGTTGATCTCTCTGGGTCTCAGTCTCCTCATTTATAAAATGAGATGGTTGAGTTTGAGGATCTCACACTTTCTGGACCTAAAAGTTCATGGTCCTATGATTGGAGGAGAGATATAGTATTCCATGAGAAATCAAAATAAGTCATGGCCGATTTCCTAAGTCCTTCCTTGATTCTCACTCCCACTTATATTGTACTCTGAATGGAATGGGACTGTAGTGCCCAGAACAGAAAACCTCAGTAAAGTGTGTGTGATGAATTCCCTAGAAGATAAACTTTGACGTAGGACTTTTATTTTTATATTAAATTTCAAAATATTTAAAGAAGGGAGGATGGAAGGAAGGAAAGAGGCAGGCAGGAAGGAAGGAAATAACCATTAATTCTTTGAGGCAGTGACCATTTCTTGCTCATTGTTGGAATCTCAGCACCTAACATACAATCTAGCATGTAGGCAACCCCTAAAGAGTTCTGAGTGAGAGCAAAAAGAAAAGGCAATCCAATGCCCACTGGTTATATGCCTGATAACTGCTTGCGGGGGGCTAACACTTGGCAGGTTACCAGCTAAGAACCTTTTCACCATTTTACCCTGGAAGGTATTTCAATAATCTAATTGATCTCTTGTTCTATCCTTGCCCTAAACACAACAGCCAGACTGATGCTGATAAAACATAAGGTGGATCATGCCACTCCTCTGCTCAGAACCCTCAGGAAGTAGGACGAGGTATGGGAGGCCCATAGGACACACAATTTAAAGAGGCACTCACTTTCAGGGCCCCACCCTGTACTTGCATTACTCTGAGAGTGAGTGTTTCTTTAAATCACGCTCCCTAGGTGCCTCACTGACCTCACTCCAGTACAGACACCGGCTCTTACAATGGTGCACAAGATCATACACCATCTAACCTCTCACCTGCCCCACCTCTCTGACCTCATCTCCAAATATTCTCCCCAGCTTGGCTCACTCCACTCAAGCACACTGGTCTCCTTGCTGTTTCTGAACCCATCAGGCCCACTGCCACCTCAGGAGTCACACTGCTCTTCCTTTGGACAAAACCCCAGTTTCTCTAGATACCATGTGGCTGGCTCCCTCCGTCCCCTTCAGGTCTGCACTCAAACGTCACCTTTTCTGTGAAGCATTCTGTGACCATCCTATTAAAATTCAACCCCTTGCCATCTCTCTTTCCCACTTCATTTTTATTCTTAGTACCTATCATCATACTATAGATTGTTTATATTCATTTTTTGGTAGTCTGTCTTTCCTATTAGACATAAGACCCAGGGAGACAATAATGATTTCTATCAGTTTTTTGCTGCTGTGTTTTAGATTCTCAAACAGTGCTTAGCACAAGTAGGTGCTCAATAGATATTTATTAAATGAATGAAGATCTTATGAGATAATTTGCTACATAGTCATGGATAATAGAGAATTTTAGGATAAACAGGGATCTTACTAAAGAAATCAGCAAACTGTGGACCACAATCTATTTCTATGTGGTCTATGAGCTAAGAATGATCTGATGAATTGAATTGTGTCTCCCACAAAATTCGTATGTTGGAGTCCTAATCCCTGGCCTCTCAGAATGTGACCTCATTTGGAAATAGGGTCATGGCAGATATAATTAAGATGAGGTCATACTGGAGCAGGGTTGGCCACTGGTTAATCCAATATGGCTGGTGTCCATACAAAAGAAGTCTGGACACAGACACACAGGGAGAGCACCATGTGAACACGGAGGCAGAGGTCAGGGTAAAGCTTCCACAAGCCAAACATTGCCAGCAAACTGCCATAAGTTAGGAGAGAGAAATAAAACACTTTCTTCTTCATAGTCCTCAGAAGGAACCAACACTGCTGACAGACCCCTTGTTCTCTGACTTCTAGCCTCCAGGACAGCACGACAGTCAATTTCCGTTGTTTAAACCACATACTTTGTGGTACTTGGTTACAGAAGCCCTAACAAACTAATACAGATGGTTTGCACATCTATAAACAATTGGAGGAGGAGGAGGAGGAGAAAAGGGGAAGGAAGAAAAAGGTATGAAGGCAAGAGAAGGGGTGGAGGGGGAAAGCAAGAAAGAGGGAAAATAGCAGAAAACATATATGGCCCAAGAAGCCTAAAATATTTGCTGTCTGGTACTTTATATTAAAATCTTGTTGACCTGCCTTGGCTGGTGTGGCTCAGTGGATTGAGCGTGGGCCTGTGAACCAAAGGGTCACTCGTTCGATTCTCAGTCAGGGCACATGCCTGGGTTGCAAGCCAGGTCCCCAGTAGGAGGCGTGCAAGAGGCCACAACACATTGATGTTTCTCTCCCTCTCTTTCTCCCTCCCTTCCCCCTCTCTTAAAAAAAACAATCTTGTTGACCCTAATGTTTAGAGATCTTATAGCCCATATAACTCATGAATAAATGGCAGCCTCCAGACATAATATATCCAAGTTCATACATATGGTACGAACTGGTTTGAGCTATACCTGTAACCAAACTATCTGACTTCAAGTCTGTTTTAAAAAATTCACACCATGCTGACTACTGAACTTTTTAAAGTAACTTCATCAATCCCCCCTTGTTTAAGTTAAAGTACCAAAATATTACTAAGAAGATGTTTTCATATATTATCACAGTCTAGTAACCTGAGTCCTGTAGAGAAACATAATTCACAATTATTGGGAGCGAAGTGCCTACTATGATCCATACTTTGTTTTTGTTTTTTCTTTTGGGCCTTGCTCTCCAGCAACTCATTTTCTGTGATACTGGTTCTCAAGCCATAATTAAAATACAATTAAAGATCAAGAACAGATGTCTGCCTGCTCTCTAGAACTTCCACAAACCGCATAGCATAGGGTTTGATATTGAGGATTTTATGCTAAAGAGAAACAAAATAGGAGAACTATCTGTTGAACAAACCCTCAAACCAATGCTAAAGGTGTAAAAAAGTATTTAAAAGAAAGTGGACCAGAGTTGTGGTAATTCTTTTAGTGTACCCGTAACTTAGGAACAGCAAAATATCTGTTTTGTGTTTATCAGTCCTGTTATTTGATGGTACAGACAAAAAAAAGCTGTGTTCTTGCTAACTCCCCTTGGGTGAGGTAGTTAACCATTTTGTTGGGTGCGGCTCAGTGTGGCCGTCTGTTAGCTGCTGAAGATGATTGTTCTTACTACAGGGGTTACTGGAAGGGCTCGCAGGAGTGGAGGGCCAGGTGTTCTTTCCCGTCTAAGGCTGCCTAACTAGTTGAAGCACAGATGTCACTAATAAAGCACTACAGTATAAACTTCTACTAAGGTTCCGGTGAAACTGAAGTGTGGAAGAAATGGAAAGGAAGGGAATGGGTTAAAGAGTTTTCTAGCAAAGAGTATACGAGGAGACCATATACTCTGTTTCAGACTCTTATGCTTTTGCACAGAATGGCCAAGTACCATAGGAGTTAAGTTTATCTAAATCTGAACAAAATTTGTTCTTTTCCTGATACCCACTCTCTAAGGTAGGGACCTCATCTGGAGTTGAAATTTGGTGTTTGTTAGCCTTGTTAAACTCTCTATGCTTTTCTTTCTCCAAATGTTGAAAGAAAAGTGAGGCATG
Organism: Tonatia bakeri; assembly: GCA_004024845.1. Taxonomy (NCBI): domain Eukaryota; kingdom Metazoa; phylum Chordata; class Mammalia; order Chiroptera; family Phyllostomidae; genus Tonatia; species Tonatia bakeri. The sequence goes on along the minus strand of PVIA01004894.1, from coordinate 106,074 downwards.
GGGTGGGACAACTGTAGTGTATATAAGCCATAAATTGTTTCAAGGATTAAATGAGATAATTTAGTTTTCAGTCCTCCAGTTTCTAGCCCAATTTTTTTTTCCTGGATTCTATCTACAGGTGAGAAAATAAACTCAGCCCATCCAAACTCCTTGGGTTCTAGCTAAAGATCTATTAGACACAGGAGAAGCACAGAACGTTTTGATGTGAACTGAAGGGAAATTTCCCATTGCCTGGAGTTGGAATCCTAAGTGAAGGAAGCGAGGAAGGAACAAAGAGGTTTTCAGAATGAAAATCAGAATTCTGGGACAGAGACTTGGACGTCCAATCTGCCATCTCTTTGTACTGAAGAAAGGAATCTCCTTGCTACGTTTCATCTTTAACCTGCTTGAGGGAAGGCTAAGGCCCCAACCTGTTTGCAGTGACCCATTGCCCCACCAGCGTCTGTCTGAGGCCCCTCCAGCAACCTCACGGGGACTGCTGGCCTTCTCCACACCAGGTCCCTGCTCCTCCTCTTCCTGCCCTTATAAATCTCAGTTCCCTGGGGTTCTACAAACCTGCGGGTACCACTGCTGGGCTTGGTAAGTAGAAACAGCGGATCCCATGAGCCCAGACATCTGGGGAGGCAAACTCTTTTCCTTAGTTGATGGGACAAATCGGACTCTGACACCTGGACAATCTGTCCTAAGACGGAACCAGCAGTGGAGGGGATGGTTAACTCGGGAGGGAGCCTTAACAAATGCTATCCACATTTGATTTTCTAGAGCAGAACCGGACTGTGTTCCATCGCATCACAGGGCGGGGGATGACGGGGGCAAGCTGCAGGGACCAGGAGCGAATTGTTCCAGAAACTACTTTAGGATCCTTCCCATCTGTCCCTTTCTTTCTTCCCTTCCCTTTCCCTTCCTTCTTTCCTCCCTCCCCCCTTCTCCAGGAATGGTCCCGAGTTTCCAAGTCGAGGTAAACGAAAAATGAAAAACGAGGTGGGACCTCTAGGCATCCGAGGAGCCTCCTGCAGCTAGATGGAAATTCTGCGCCAGTGGCTCGCCCTGGTTGCCTGGGCGCTCGCTGTTTATTCAAGTGTGGGTCAGATTAGCCACCTGGGGCACAAATCCTGCAAAACGAGTCTGAGAGCGGGGCGAGCTCTTGCAGGTAGGAAGGTGCAGCGCCGAGCTAAAAATAACGAGGGCCCACCGCCAGCAACTGCGGCGGCGGCGCAGACTGCGCTGATGCGGGAAACGCGCGGGTTCCGCGGTGCTGGGTGGGCTGGGTGACCTACACCCACCCTGAGCCCACACTCTCGGCCATTTACTAGAGCGTCACTGCGGGGGAGCGCAAGGAGAGGGCGCACCAGCTTCCCAAGCCTCCTTCCGTGGCCGTGGGCATCAGGGACGCAAAATGTGAAGCACAGCACTACGTCCGACTGCAGAGGGCACCGGGATAGGAAGCTGGCAGAAGGATCGAGGCATTGGGCCTGGTGAGACTCGTGTCCCCGGCCTGCTAAGTGTCAGCAGTTGCCAAGGGACAACGTGGCTCGCAATTTCCGGGCGTCCGCACCTCCTTCTCCATCTGCGTGTAGGAGGCGAGCACCGTGCCGGTCGCTGCTCGGCCGATGCAGGTCCGTGGGTTCCCGCAACCTGTCACTCACCTCGCTCTTTCTTTCCTCGCAGCTCAGCCTTTCAACACCCTTCGTGGGTTTCTCGGACTCCTTTTGAGTATGAGTTTGCGTGACCTCTGAGTCTGGCCGTGGGGATGCAAGGCCTAGAAAATGGCCAAACTTCGGCCACGGGCGCTGAAGACTTATATCGCGTCTGACCTGGGACTCAGTTTTGGCGAGGCGTCAAGAGAGGCCCTCCCCCTAAGCCCAGGGCTCCCAGAATCTGGGGATGGAGCCCCTTTCTTTTCATGAAGCTGTTACTTCCCTGTTGGGCTTAGTGCATTTCTGTCTTAAGAAATACGTGTCTGGTGTCCCCGCCTTTTCTCCCCGGAGACGGACGCTTTGCAGACGCTTTGCAGTGCCCATTCCGAGCATCTCAGACAGTGAGGCCGAGGAGGGAAGATCTCAGTACATAGCTCAGGTGCCTCTCGGCGCTTCTCCTGTGGCCCCGCGTCCTGCCCTCCCAGGGCTTGATGTAAGTGTCAAGCCAGTCGGGCCTGTTGGCCTCTACCTCCGGCTCCTGCGGCCCAAACGGTCCCCAGTGGCCAGGCCTTCGCTGGTGCAACTGCTCTTTGGGAGGCCCGGAAGTGGCTTCCCTGAAGCCATGGGCCTGTTCTATGTGTGCTGTGGCCGCCACCAGACCACCGAGTGTTCTAGTTTTACTTTGGGCAACTCTTCGGCTACCTGAGGTGTCTGCAAACATTCCCTCTAGCTGGCGAGCTTCAAGTGCTGGTCCAAGAGCATAACTCTAAAAAATGATTTCAAAAGCGTATTTTAGCAAACCTTTATTGAAATATAACACAAAGAGATACACAAGTCTCATGTACACAACTTGATGAATTTTCAAAGTGAACATCCACAAACATTTTTGAGTGTTAATCACAACTGTACATGACCTCTGAGGGGATTATAAATAATACACATCCATTCTTGAAGAGGACATTGGTGAAAATGACTCTTTGCCCCACTCAAGGCCATGAAATATTTAGACTATATGTAAAAACATCCAAGTTCTACTTACACAATAAAAATGTCTTGGATCACATACCCTTTTCGGACAAAGCTTTCCTTGCAGAAAATTAGGAAGCTGTCAGTATGAATTAAGGGGAGAATACTAGACAGTGGTGTCCAACTGACATCTGGCTGGGACACCGCAGCAACTCATCAGTATGCAGGGTGCCCGTGCAGGAGTCTGCTGCTGCTTCTACATCTCATCCCCACAGTGGGATGCAATGTTATCCAGGTTCACACACGACAGGGAGAGTGAGAGAGAGCGTGAAGCGTGTGTGTGCTGGGAACGAAGATGTTCCAAGTTTTAACCTTCTCAATCCATTCTATAATATTCTATTTCCAAATGGCATCTCTTCTGTAGAATCAGGTGGGTACAGTTGACCATTTTTAGCAGAAGAAGCCTAAAACAGGGAGAAGCCAAATCTTCACTACTGGGTGCCAATCCCATCCTCTTTGTGATAACCCTTCCTTGGAAAGGGAGGAATTTCAATAGCCATGCCCTGTCTGCCATCCACATGTTAAACATGTTAAGACATAAAAGCAGTCTTTTCATCTGTCTGATCTCTCTGAGGTTTTGATTGGAGTTCTCGTTTTTGATGGTCTGTTTTGGAGGATTAAAAAAAGAAGAAGAACCATATTCCAGAAAGTAGCAAGACAATAATTTAAGGCATAGGGGACTAAAATAGTATTGCATTTTATTGTATTCAATGAGATATTAGAATCCAGTATGATTTAGCTTCGATGAGGTGTATCAAGGGTTGACAACAGTTTCAAATGAGGAGAACTTTGCACTCGCACATAATTCTTCATACAAGGGAAAAGGACATGGGTCTACATTTTAGCAAGCAGCACAGAGAAAACCTGTTTATAGTTTTGAGGTATTAGGGATCGGGAAAATCAGAGATGGAAAATGCTTGGTGTATGTCATCTGGTCTGTAATTTCCTTGTTCTCAGCCATTGTGAGTGTCCACTTGGTCAGTTACTAGTCATCTTGGCAGAGATTTATCTAGACAAATCATATGAATGTTAACTCAGTGAATGCTGATTTGCAGAGACAGCCTTTATTCAATTAACATCTAAGAAGTGTGCGGCACCAACGATTACAAAATAAATGTGAGATACAACCCCTTCTTGTATAAAAGTTTATCACTAAGTGAAGTAAAATTCAATATCAGAGTGCCTCTTCACCTACTTTGCTCATGTACTCATTGCAAAGGATAATAATAATAGTTAATATCTATTGAGAACCTATGTGCCTGCCATTTTATTACATTAACTCAGTTAATGCCTATAAGACCATTATGAAATAGAAATTGTCATTCTCCGTTTATAAGTGAGGAAACCAGCTACTCTGATGCTTAAGCTATTTGACCATGATTTTAACTAGTAGACAGATTATGTCTCAATCTTGGGGCCTCAGGAAGACCTGTGAGGAACCTGGTCAGTCTTTACATTTTACAGTAAGGAAGCTGAAACCCAGGAAAGGTAAACCGCTTCTTTCTCAAGATCACAACTTTTTCCCGGGGAAAGTCACATAAAGTCTTGCCTTAAGGTGAGCTTTGTAATTAGATTTGTTCTGTCTTCTAAGAACTGGGTAGATACCCTGGAATTCTTTGTAACAGCAGACTGCAACAACAGAGCAGCTTGGCCTTGGGAATAGCCTTCGGGACAAGCCTCCTTTAGTCAGAACCTGTGGCCGTGGGGATCCACCCCTCTGCATGCCCAGCTTATGGCACGTGGAGGTGGAGACAAACTGACCTGGTCTGAATTTCTGGTCCGCCACTATTAGCTCTGTGACCTTGAACAACCCATATGACCTCTCTAAGTTTCAGATTCTCATCTATAGAACAGTGATTTTAGGAGGATTATTGTGGGGGCTAGATAGCAAATATGTAACTAATGGTAAATATTAATAAGAGAAAAATGAATGGTCCTGGGAAGTTCCAGAGATCTCTTATGATTCCAATTCCAATTTATCTTCCTACTTCTCAAAAGCCAGCAGTGGTCCTGGAGTTCCTTAGTACCCTTACATAGCTTCAACAGACACTTAATTGTCAAGGAAGGTTTGAAGATCTGATGTGGCTCTTAATCAAAGACCTAGAAGCACAGGCTACTATCTATAGGATTAGAAATCTTTTCATTTGCAAAGACCTATTTCATATGCTCTGGGCATAGTAATTCTACAATTACTATAACAGTTTATAAAGTACAAGCCAAGCATATTCCTTGAGTGTTTAATATCTAGGTATCAGCCTTTTAATGGTATTTAATAGCTCTGGAAATTTAAGTGAAATAACTTTTAAAATAGTAGTTCTCAAGCTTTATTGTGCTTAGATTCAACAGGAAACTGTGTAAAATATGTACATTTCTGGGGCCAGATTTCAAGCAGGGCCAGGAAATCTTTATTTTATCAGATCATTCAACCTTGTTCTGAAGCTTCTGTCCCTCAGAACTTACCTGGGGAAAGGCTGTCCCACAGACTTGCTGTCCAGCTACTCTCTCTTAATGCTCTCCAGGAAAAACCCAACAAATGAATGCCCTTCATTCAGAATAGCAGCAGAGGAGCCAGAGTTGCTCTTGAAATACGATGGATTTCTCCTCCCAGTCTACATTTGAAGGGCCCAGTTTCATTTGGTTCATCTATATTATGTTCTATAAAAACACCAAGATGCACAGGTAGGCTTCAGGTGGGAAAAAGACTGGATGATTCCCCTCACCAACTCTGATTATTAAGGTATGGTTGATTTAGCTCTCTAACCAACAAATAATTTGTTCTTTGGTATAAGAGAAAGGAAGAAAAAAGGAAAAGAGGAGTGAGTAAAGGGTGTTGATAGTAGAGAGTTTGCACCCATCTCAAATGTGGGCTAGAAATAAACCTGTCCCAAGAGACCTGGAACTGAGTTGTGCCACCACATAGGTAAAGATTCATATTAGGATCTAAACAGGTATGTCAGGTGGCTTAATTAGACACTCCTGGACTATATGTTTCACAGACTCACGGGTGGCTACTTTATTATCTGGGTTTCAGCAAATTGAGAAAACAGCTCTCATCCAAAATCATTTAGTTTTTTAAAAAAGAAACAAGCTATATTATCTGGTGCCCTAAAATAAAAGAAAGCCCCGCTTTTAATCACAGCATATCACTGTTGTTTTTGAGTTTAAATATTAAAGAACACATTTTGTTAATGATTAAAACAATAGTTATTGATTAGGGGGGTCTCAGTGAACATTTAATCTCTCCTCACTCCAGTCAGTGTGTTGAAGGAATACTCTGCCTAATGCCCCAGAGTAAACATTAGGTAACTATTTAATGGGGTTTTAATTTTGTGTTGTTATTATTAATAATAATTAATGTAATTTTGATTATGTTGGAAGCTGGAGGTATATTGTCAGACATCCTTTCAGGGTGGTGGTATTGCCCTGCCCTATTTAATCAGAGGTTCTTTGAAGAGGCAGGCTCATAGTGATTTAAAATGAAAGAAGGTGGATGTTTAATAAAATTTAAATTAAGAAATTAAATCATGTTCAAATTGAAAGAGGGCATGAAATTACCTAGCCTAATCATATCATTCGCAAATGAGAAAACGGAGGCCCACAGGAATTAAAGGACTTCCCAAAGATATACAGCTCATTCCTGTAGTTTAATGCACTGTTGGCCTGCATGACCTCACAGGCCTGACTTGGAAAAGATGGCAGGTCGCTGTGGCCCTGGTCTCACAGTTGTTTCTCCGAACTCATGTACTTCCCACCCTTCGGAATTCTTGTTTTCTAAATATCGAAGGTGTGTAAGTTGAAGTTCATACAGATGAGCCACTCTGGACCAACATCTGTTTAAGTAAAGACCTAAAAGCTGCGCTGACAGTGACAGGTAATGTCCATCTCAGAGAAAGAAATCCAGGACAGGAAATGCTCAACCCTCCAGCACTGGCCTGACCACCTGGAGCTGGGGAGTGTGACCCTTGGCTCCACCCCGCTGCACTAACTCAGGACTCCAGAGAGAGCAGACGTTGTGGTCACTTCGGGGCTCTGGGCCAGTCCCTTTAACCCGGCTTCCCTTCCGTGTTTGCAAAGCAGGGAGATGATGCTGGTATCTCCCTGCTGCTCCATCAGAGGCACTGTGTGAAATCAGCTTCTGTTTGGGGAGGTTTTAAAGCCATACATTCCACCTCCCTGCTAATATGATTACCAGCACTTCCTTGTAGGAAAGGGCCAACTCCTCAGCCCTTTTCTTCCTAAAAAAAAAACCAAAGGGTATCTTTTGTCTCCCTGTGGCCTAATCGGTTGTTGCTTTGGTGGTTGTTCCCTCCTCAGAAGGTCCATTTGCTGAGGTTAAGGATTCCTAGTCGCACCACAACCAAACAAAACAAAATCAACAACAATAATAACAACAATAAAAATAATTGCTGTGGGGGTTCTCAGAGGGCTTCTGGGTTATAAACAGACTTTTCCAACTGTAAAATATATGGCCCCAGTCAGTCAGTCTCCAAGCCATCTCTTCTCCTCACAAGGGTTTGTTAAGCCTGGTGGGGGGTGGGGGGGGGCTCGACTGTTTATTGGGGCTGTCTTCCTGAGGGTCATCGCTAAGGCTTTCCACAACAAGCATTTAAAAAAAATATTTTGGAAGGAAAGTCACATTTTTAACAGGCAAAGAGGCACCTCTCTCTGGCACACAGCTTGGTGTGCAGCCTGTTTCTCAGCCTTTGGAAACCCTTTAACAGTTTATGGAAGGCCACCCTTAAAACCAACCCAACAGCTCCTTTCTCCATAACCTGATTTTAGAGGTGTTTCATTATCTCTAATTACTCAGGGTAAATGGTGATTACTCAATGTTTTAATCATCAGTTTGGGCAGCAGTTACTCTCAACTCAGGGAAGCCCAGACTCCCATGGGTATTTTTGGAAGGGACGGCAACTAGTCGGTGCACGCTTTCTAGTGCCTCTGCACGTGGTCCCCAGGTGAGTCCCGGACGCTTCCCAGCGCTGCGGGCAGCGGCGTCCCCGCCCGGGCGGCAGCTGCGGACTCCGGCGCTGCCCGGGCTTCCGGGACCGGCCTGCGAGGCGAGGCCCGGCGGCGGGGCGGGAGGATGTGGGCGGGGCTCCCATCCCAGAAAGGGAGGCGACCCGGGGGGAGGGCAGGAGGGAGGGGCTGCCGGGGAAGAGGAGGAGGAAGAGAGAAGAAAGCGCGAGGGGAGGCGGAGGAAGGGAAGATGCGGGAGCGCAGAGCGGGCGGGAGCAGGGCGGGCAGCAGTGCGCAGCCCGGCCCGGGAGCGAGGTGAGCGCGGCGGCCGAGCCAACGGACGGTAGCCCGGGGCGCGGCGCCGCCCGGGCCGAGGGTCTCGCCTCCTCCCCGATGGGATTCCCGTCCGCGCCGTCCCGAGCCCGCCGCGCCTCAGCCCGCGGCCCGCGCCCAGGTTCACGGCGGCTGTTCCGAGGTCCCCAGGAGCCTCTGCTGGCGAGCCCGCTGCCGCAGGGACCCATGGTGAGCAACGCTGCCCGGCGCGGGGCGCCGGGCAGAAGTGGTCGAGGCGCATCTTTGCGGGGGTGGGGGGTGGGAAGGGAAACCGGGGGGACCTCAAGTTGTGGTCGCAGCAAAGGTGGCCCCACTTTTTTTTTTTTTTTTTTGTATTTTCTTTTACCCAACGGTGGTGCTAGAGGTAGGGATGCTGGCGCTGAAAGACACTTCCATATCGACTCCTGCCTCCGCCCAGGCCACCTTCTCCGTCCCAGAGCCGTTTTAACCTTTAGTAGGTTTGGGGCAGGAGAGGAGGGGAGAAGGGAAGCCTTTCGCTGGGGGTCGTTGGAGAGTCTGCGGGGTCTTGAGCCGAACACGTCGCGAGTAGCCTGGCGTTTGCGGTCTCCGGACGGGAAGGGCCAGGAGAGAAAGGAACATCGGCTCCGAGGTCGGGAGGGAGAGCACCGCACTGGGGCTGGTTGGAGGTGCGAAGCGCGGTTTCCCTGCCTCTGGAGCGCGCGCCGAGCGGAGCGGAGGGCTGCCTGGAGGCGCGTGTCACCCGCCCCGGCCCCCAGCCGACAGAAGCCTCTGAGAGCTTGCCAACTGCCGTGGCGAGACGCACCTCCCCCACGAGCTGTCTTCGTGGGCTCGCAGCAGCCCAGGAGCCTGTCCTCTATCATTTTTAGTGGTGTGGGGTCTCGATGGCCGGGATGCCAGGAGCTCTGGGGACCAGTCTTCCTGCGGAGCCCTGCCCTACGAAGAGTCGCGGGCGAGCGGCGCGGCGGACGCGCGGCTCTTCGTGGCTCTCCCTCCCGGAGCCGGCGGAATGGGTCCCGGAACCCCAGGTCCCTGCAGACACCTCCCGGTGGGAGCTGGGCCTGCGGCCTCAGGCGCCTCCGGTGCACCTCTTACGTGGATAGTTTGGAAGGACTGTGGTTTGTAGCCTCAAGGTTTTGTGAGACGCGAAAATCCCCGAAGACAGGGGCTTGGTAAACGGAGGTGACCTCGCAGCAAACCGGCGTCGGGAGAAAACTCCGGCGGGGAAATGAGGGACAATCGCCAGGGGTTGCATCCCCGCCCCACCCCCCAAGAAAAAGTTCAGTCCGAAGTTCTTTTCTTTTATCTTTTTTCATTACAAAAATTGAGGGAGAAAAACGCGATTGGAGATGAATCCCACTGATGAAATCCGAAATTGAAACACAACAAGCCTTTCCCTAGCCTCTGAGTTTGAGCGCGGCGCGCGCTACAGCAGTCACCCTCGGCTGGTCCGCAGATTCCAGACGCCGACCCCTTCCACTGTCCCCTCGCCCCGCGGGGACCGGCCCCTTCTCCGCCTGCTTTCCGCATTTCTAAAGCTCCTCCCAGAGGTTTTTTTTTTTTTTTAAGGGTTCCTGGAGCCTCCAAAATAAAGGAAACCCCTTTTGCTCTCCCTAACCCTTTCGCAGTCAGTCCCGGACTTAGGTGTTCCCGTGGCGCGGCAGCGGGAAAACCTGAAGCCGCTCAGAGAACGGCGCGGCTCGGGGACCGCAGCGCAGGGGCGCGGGTGGCCTCCGCATCCCGGCCTGCGGTGTTGGGCGGCGCCGGGCGACGGCGGCTCGGAGCCGAGGGCTCAGCGCTTGATTTTTTTTTACTTGTCTTCCTCAAAGCCTTCACTGGATTGCCCCCAAGAAGAAACTCTTGTTCGTGGGTAAGAGTAAGGTGGGCAGCCCGAGCCCTCGATCTCCGTGTGCAGCGACCCACGGCAGGAACTGAGAACAGCCTCAGGAAAGGGAGGCGGGGTGCAGCGGGGTTTCGAGCGGGAGTCGTGGGGCTCGGGACCCCGGGTCGGGCCCCGCTGACGCAGATTTGCACGGGTCAGGTTTTCGAAAGGGACCCTGTGCTGAGCTACCCACGCGCGCAGCATCTTCGGCTAGTCAGGATATCCCAGTAATTCCTTGAGTTGAGGATTGGTAATATTCCTGAAGAAATATGTGCTGCGATTCTGCAGCTGGTGCAAAGGAGGAAGGGGGTGGGGAAGGAAGTGGAGGGGGGGTTGGGTGGAGGAGTGGTGGTTTAAAAAATAAGACAAGCTGGAGAGAGGGGGAGAGAGAGAGAGAGACGCAGACGCAGAGGTCGAGCGCAGGCCGAAAGCTGTTCACGGTTTTCTCGACTCCTGGGAATGCGGTGGGGTTTCCTTTTTGCGCCGGCTCGGGCGTTGCAAAGCCTCGGCGACTTTAAGACCTGAGACTTGTGATGTGCCCCCCTCCGCGGCGACGCCTCCTTTTGAGTCTGCCTCCGCCCAGCATGGCCCTACCAACAGCTTTCTTTGGGGATTAATGCGTTGCTCTAGGGGACGCAAGATTCTCCCCGTAATGCAAAAAGAAAAAACAGCCTAGCGGCTGCTCCCTCCCCACTTTCCCACGTCGAATCGCGCCGTCCACCTCCACCCTCCGGCCGGTGCGGGATTCGGTCGGCCGCTTTCAGGCTGCGCGCTCGCGGGCGCTGGCCTGGGGGTGACTGTCGCCAGGAGCAGTATTTGTCCTCGCGGGGACCCTGGGGAGGAAGCGGTGGGGCGCGCGCGCGCGCGCGCACGTGTGTCCCTGAGCGCTTTGCTTCTGAAGTGCCCCTGGGTGGCGAGGTTTTGGGAGGCTGGGACTCCGCCGTGCTCGCTCCCTCCCTCCGGAACGCGGGGTGCGCTGAAGGGCGCAGCCCCTAGAGCGAGCCCCCGAGGCCGCGGCTTCAGGCCGCTCGGGGACAGCGCCTCGCCGGACATACCCGAACGCCGCAGGTAGAGGCGGGGGCGCGCCCTCCGCCCGCAGGGCCCGAGGACCTGCGGAGGCTCCGCGGCGCGCGGCCGGGAGCTCCTCCCGGGTAGCTGGGGGCTCCGGCCGCAGCCGGGAGGCTGGGCGCGCGGGAGGGGGCGGGGCCGCGCCGGGGCGCGGGGAGGGCGGGCTCCTCCGCGCGGGGCGGGGCCTCTGCGGTCACGTGACGCGGAGGGGCTGGAAGAAAAACAGCCCGTCTGCTCCGCTCTCATTATATTCAAATATTCACTTTAGGAGCCATTCCGTAGCGCCGTCCAGAGCTCCGCGCCGCGGCAGCTCCTCTGAGCCTTTCCCGCAAGTCTGTCCCAGATCGGCTGTCGAGAATCATGGACTGTGATTACATGCCTTGTTTTCTGTCAGTGAGTAGACGCCTCTTCCTTCCCCCGGGGTTCACTCTGCCCCCCCGGGGGTTCACTCTGCCCCCCCCCCGCCTCTGCTGGTCTCGCGCCCCCGTCGGACCTTCCCCCCTGAGCCCGCACTCCGCTTGCCTCCCGGCGGGGCGGCCGCGGGCTCTGGGCGCGCCGGCTCTGTTTGAGGCGCTGCTCGCCCCCACTCGCGCTGGCAGAGTGGGAGCGCTGCGAGAAAGCGGGGCGAGACGGGGCTGGAGAGGAGGAAGGTCCGCAGCCCCGGGTTGCACTTTATGGGCGAGTCCCCCCTTCCCACTGGACCAGGGGTGTTCCCGACGCCCCCCGTCGCGTTCCCAGCGGCTTGTCACGATGCAGAGGTCCCTCCCGGAGCCCCCACCCTTCCCTGGAGTGTGCGAGCGGCACGGTCGGACGGTCTTTGCTGGGCAGTTCAGACCCGTCGGCCACAGTGAAATGCACGTCGAGCCACTCGGTCAGCCTGCAGACCGCGTCCTGGATCTGGGCTCCTGGACCCTGCCACCCCGTGCCTCTGCCCGGCCCCTGCTTCTCCTCCCTCCGGCTCCCAACCAGCTGGAAGTTGTGGAAACGGGGCTGGGAGGGCGGAGGAGGAAGAGGGGGTGGAGGAAGGGGGGAGAGGCTGCAGTTCTCAAGTGGAGAGCGATGGCATTTTAATTCTCCCTCCCCCACCCTTTTTACCCCCTCAATGTTAACTGTTTATCCTTGAAGAAGCCAAGCTGAGATCATGGCTCAGATAGCAGTTGGGACAAAAAAAGATTAACAGGATGGAGGCTATCTGATTTGGGGTTATTTGACTGTAAACAAGTTAGACCAAGTAATTACAGGGCAATTCCTCCTTTCAGGCCTTGCATGGCTGCAGCTGGGGGTGGAGGGGGTGTGCGAGGGAGAAGACACAAACTTGATCTTTCTGACCTGCTTTACATCTCGACCCTCCATCTCTGGCCCTATATGCATGCGCGGAGACATCTCCGTTTCTCTCCAGTTATTGGTGTTTATTTACTCTTTAACCTTTCACCTCCTCCCCCTCCCCAGAGACACCATGATTCCTGGTAACCGAATGCTGATGGTCGCTTTATTATGCCAAGTCCTGCTAGGAGGCGCGAGCCATGCTAGTTTGATACCTGAGACGGGGAAGAAAAAAGTCGCCGAGATTCAGGGCCACGCGGGAGGACGCCGCTCGGGGCAGAGCCATGAGCTCCTGCGGGACTTCGAGGCTACACTTCTGCAGATGTTCGGGCTGCGCCGCCGCCCGCAGCCTAGCAAGAGCGCTGTCATCCCGGATTACATGCGGGATCTTTACCGGCTCCAGTCTGGGGAGGAGGAGGAGGAAGAGCAGGTCCACGGCATCGCTCTGGAGTACCCTGAGCGCCCGGCCAGCCGGGCGAACACCGTGAGGAGCTTCCACCACGAAGGTCAGTCCCTGCCCGGAGTTTGGGCTTGGGCGGGGGAGGGCCTATAGGGCTGGCTGGTGGGGCAGTGGAAGCCCTGGGGGAGAAGGGTTCAGGTTACATCAAAGCCCCAAATCCAGCAGGCTGGGGAACAGAGCTGCCTACCTCCAAGAATTTCCAGAGCTGTGGCTAAATTTATTTTTCTGAGACAGAGGGGAGGGGCTGAGGGAAGGGGAATGACACCACTCAGACGTGGGCTAGCCCCAGCGGTGTGTTTTTGCTATATCAAAGCCTTTTCTGCCAGGTTTTCTGCCCGTTTTTTGTATTTTTTTTTTCAAAGCACCTACTGAATTTAATGTTACAGCTGTGTGTTTGTCAGGTTTATTCAATAGGGGCCTTGTAATCCGATCTGAATGTTTCCTAGCGGATGTTTCTTTTCCAAAGTAAATCTGAGTTATTAATCCACCAGCATCATTACTGTGTTGGAATTTATTTTCCCCTCTGTAACATGATCAACAAGGCATGCTCTGTGTTTCCAAGATCACTGGGGAAATGTTTAGTAACATATTCGAAAATGGAGGAAGAGGGAGAGGGTGGTTGTGTGCATGTTTCCTCCTGCCTCTGCTCTGTGGGCCCCTCTTTTTCTTTACAACCACTTGTAAAGAAAACTGTGTACACAAAGCCAAGAGGGCTTTAAAAGGGGAGTCTTGATGGTGGTGGAATACGGAGTTGACACATGGAAATTATTAGACATATAGAGGAGGTTGGGAGATACTTTCTGTCTTTGGTGCTTGCAGAATGCTAGCTAAGTCCCTTTGAGTTTGCTAGCTGCCCCACTTACCTGCTTCTTCAAATTAAAAGATAAGCTTGCTTCCCCCAAATATGCTTCCACTACATAAACAGAATTCACCACTCATCACCCAGCTCTTAGCCATTTCTTGACCTTTCAATCTCTCAGAAAAGTTCATGTGCTTTTTCCACTCCCCCCCTTTTTCTTTTTTTCCCTAACTGTGCCTAGAACATCTGGAGAACATCCCAGGGACCAGCGAAAGCTCTGCTTTTCGTTTCCTCTTTAACCTCAGCAGCATCCCAGAGAACGAGGTGATCTCGTCTGCAGAGCTTCGACTCTTCCGGGAGCAGGTGGACCAGGGCCCTGATTGGGAGCAGGGCTTCCACCGAATAAACATTTATGAGGTTATGAAGCCCCCGGCAGAACTGGTGCCTGGGCACCTCATCACACGACTACTGGACACAAGACTGGTCCACCACAATGTGACACGGTGGGAAACTTTTGATGTGAGCCCCGCAGTCCTTCGCTGGACCCGGGAGAAGCAGCCAAACTATGGGCTGGCCATTGAGGTGACTCACCTCCATCAGACACGGACCCACCAGGGCCAGCATGTCAGGATTAGCCGATCGTTACCTCAAGGGAGTGGGGATTGGGCCCAGCTCCGGCCCCTCCTGGTCACCTTTGGCCATGATGGCCGGGGACATGCCTTGACCCGACGGCGAAGGGCCAAGCGTAGCCCCAAGCATCACCCACAGCGGGCGCGGAAGAAGAATAAGAACTGTCGTCGCCACTCGCTCTACGTGGACTTCAGCGATGTGGGCTGGAATGACTGGATTGTGGCCCCACCGGGCTACCAGGCCTTCTACTGCCACGGGGACTGCCCCTTTCCACTGGCTGACCACCTCAACTCAACCAATCATGCCATCGTGCAGACCCTGGTCAACTCTGTCAATTCCAGTATCCCCAAAGCCTGTTGTGTTCCCACTGAACTGAGTGCCATCTCCATGCTCTATCTGGATGAGTATGACAAGGTGGTGCTGAAAAACTATCAGGAGATGGTGGTAGAGGGATGTGGGTGCCGCTGAGATCAGCGGTCCTTGGGGACACACTCACACACACGTACATTCCCGTCCATTCACCCACAGACTACACAGACTGCTCCTTATAGCTGGACTTTTATCTTTAAAAAAAAAAAAAAGGAAAAAATCCTAAACATTCACCTTGACCTTATTTATGACTTTACGTGCAAATGTTTTGACCATATTGATCATATATTTTGACAAAATATATTTATAACTACGTATTAAAAGAAAAAAATAAAATGAGTCATTATTTTAAAGGTAAACTATATTATTTTCTCACGAATCCTTTTTCTTTTCCTTCTGCCCCATCTCTTGTGAATGAGATTTTTTTTTTTCCTGTTGAGGTAGGGCTTGGGACAGAGTGGAAGTCAGAGGGTGGTAACTGGAGGTGGTTAAGTTCTAGGGACAGGAAGTAAACTGATGGTAGGGAGAGATGGTAATTGCCAGGATGAATTGTTTTCCATTTCTATTGAATGTTAACAAGGGCGCAGCATCCTCTCCCATCTGGATGACACATGCCTTGGAGAAACGGGGATGAAAGGAGTAAACCAGATTAAAGGCTGAGTTTTGGGCTCCTTGTACATCTTCTGGATTTGCTCACCTGTTAGAGGTGCATTCCCAGCTAGTGTGATGGGGAAGAATCTCAGCTCTCGGGAAATGATTCCCACCTCTGCTGTTGTGCTGCCCCAGGATGTCTCCAGTTATGGTTGGCCACCATGTTGGGTATTTCCATTCAAAACTAACTTGCACACTCACATATTAACATGTATATATGTGTGTGTTTTTAACAGTTTTTTTCTCGAGAAGTGGGTTTTAGCCAATAAGTAATGTCCCTTACCATCAAAAAGTTTGGTGACCACTATTTTAATATACCACGTGGTAGAATTCTACAGTATTTTTGACTTCTTTTTCTTATCTCCTATTCCCACATGAATGCCTTTTTCGGGTTCAGATTGGACTGGGTGGGGGATGGCAATGGGGTCAGATGCTGAAGGGTCAGAATTTCTAAGTAGGCACTATAAAAGTGTTCCACTACATAGATTCTCTTGTGTCAAATGCCAACTTCCCTCATCTCTGTATTGCCTGGCCCCCCTTCCCTGGAGCTGGGTAGAAAGTGATACACTTGGGTGTGATGTTCTGAGCCAGGATTTCTTCAAGGAGAAAGCTCAAATTTTGGCTAAAGTAAAAAAGGAAAATGCTAATGTGCTTAAGCAGTCTCTCTCAATTAAGGGCTGCCAGCAAGGCACAGAAATGACTTTCTGAAAGGACAGGCATATAGTGGCTGAGAGGACCAGATGAGGGACCTTTGCTTTTTCTTACTTGCCACTAGCAACTAAATTAAGCCCTGGAATTTCAGCCTGCTTAGGTTCATTTCTTATGTGTATATTTTTTTCCCCCTACGAAGGCTTGGATGTGTTTGGGAGAAAAGCAATGTGGAGTGGGCTGGTAGAAGTGCATTTCTCCATTGTGAAGGTGGCCTGGGGTAGTAGTGATGCTGGTGTGTGCACCCCCTGCACACATGTGCACACACTTCCATGCACTTTTGGGAATAGGGTGGGTGAAGCAGGATTTATTTTTGTTTTTAATTACTGAAGTCCTACAATCCTCCAAAATGAGCAGCTTAGTGGAAACCAATAAAAACAGAAGTGGAACGGTTGCCAAAGCCCCAGCTCCCCGGAGAGCGCAGGTGGAGAGAGGAGATCAGAGCCCCAGGCAAGGGCAGCAAGACTCCACAGTTCCTCCAAAACTCCCTGCAAAGAGAGATTTCCCCCTCCTCTAGTCCCCCTGGCCGCTGCCCCTTTGATTAATGGCATGGAGGTCGAATAAATCATTTAGGGGAAGCCCATTATGGGTTCCCCTCAGGCGGCCTCGTTTTGTTTTGCCCGATTTCCAGCAACTTTCTGAAATGTCCGTGTCATTGAAAAGGAACCCGCAGATCTCTCGCACTTGGACCAGTTATCCGAGGGAGAGTCCTGAGCCCGGTGGCTGCCTGGCGCAGGTCACTTTCTAGCAACCACCCTCCCCCTACTTCTACTGGCTTATTTTCAGGAATGGGTAATGTTGTTTATTTGTTCAGCCAAATATTTGGTCTGGGGAATTTACCGTGAAATTCTGTGAATTGCATATACCTAGTTAACAAAATAGTCCTGATGCCACAATGTTAGTAAGAAAAACAACTCGCTATGGCCAACTTTAACTCTTTGAATTCTTTTTGAGAGGAGACAAGGAATTGAATATGCGTAAAGATGATTTGATTTAGCATTCGGTCTTCTTGAAGTTGCTTTTGGGTCGCGCCTGCCATTTCCCCCTTCATATCTGTCTCTCTCTGTCTCTGTCTCTGCCTCTCTCGCGTTTATTTATTTGTTTATTTCCCCCCAGAGTAATGTTCCCATTACTTAAAGGAAGGTGAGGAGAATCACTCTTCAGGAGTTCAGCAAAGTCATAACCGCATGAGAGGAGCTGGTTGGTCGATCCCTGCCCAACCCTTAACCTGGAACTGGCTTCCTAGGAGCTTGGGGCGGGGGAAACGGGTGGTGGAACGTATCACGTATTCCCAGGCTCTCGTTGCATAATTCACTCTGAACCTGCCAGGTGACCTGCTGACTTTGTTTTCTCTCTGGACTGGGCTTCAGTCCACCACCCCCTCGCCGCCTGCAGGGAAGCGCCACACTGTGAGGGTTTCGGGCAGCGGCGGCAGCGGGCGCACCCCAATAATCACTTGGCCTTGGACTGACGTCAAAGTCCCCAGGACAGGCTCCGCCCCCGCCTGAGCCCGGAGCTCCTGGGCTCCTCGGTGGCGGGGGCGCCAGAGGGCGTCCTCCCCGCCAGGGAGGGGACCGAGCGCCTAGCGGCCGTGCGGGAGCTGCACCGTGGGCTTGCTCCCCGCAGCCCCATCCCCACCCAAGCTGCAGACTTCAGGTCCCCCGCTCCTCCTGCACTGACCACCCGTCCGGCTCCTGCACCGTTCCGGAGCCGTCACAAGTAAACTTTGCAAAGACAAGTGGATCTGAGTAGCGCACGGGTCCTAAGGGGTGGTGCTCCGCACCTTTAAGGTGAAATGGGGTCAAGCGGCCCCACAGAGGCAGGGAGTCTGGGGAGCACGCTCAGTCGGATGGAGGGGTGTGAGAGATGTCTATATCTTTAGGGGTTTTCTGTTGAGGGGTGGAGAGCAGGAATTAGGGAGCGAGGCTCTGCTTGCATAGAGCCTGCGGTGGGACCGCATCTCGTAGTGACTGAAGGTGGGCATGTAGAGGGGAAGCGGACCATTGCCACATCCCAGGAGTCCTGCGCGGTCTTGGCCTCTTCGAGAACCCAGAGCCCCGGTCTCAGGCTGCACAGCCACCACTACCTTCCTCCAACCTTTGCAGGAGGGAGCGCAGGAGAAGTGTGCTTCAGTGGAGTGGGGCTGATTTCCTTCAGAAGTGGGATGCCAAGCCCATCATTTCTTGACAGTGCCTCAGTTGACCTCCTCTGGGCCTGTGGCCCAAAGAGTCTCAGTGCCTGCACCCTCCCCCCCCCCCCCCCCCCCACCTAAAGCCCGGGACTCTGAGTGGTGGTCCCTATGGTGAACTGAAGCCAATACAGCGGAGGCCCAAGTTTCCAAACTGCCTTTGTGCTTCCACACAAAGCAAACTGTATAAAACATACAACCATTCTCCTTTTTAAAAAGCCAAGAGCAATGCAAAAGCAGCATTGATGACCTTAGATTACCGGAGAATCAGAAAGTTATTAGTATTCCCTGGAGGAATTTACCATAATCGGTGGACTGCCAAATTAGAATTGATGCAGGATTGTTCAGGTGTACCACTTGAAACAGACTAGTACAATTTGAAAACTTAACCGGAAGTCAGCTCCCAGTGGCTAGAAATGCGGCCCCAGTGGTACTGCAAGGGTCCCCCGTCCCTGTGCCTTCAAAACTTGGTGGCAGAATAAATAAACGGTTCAAAACTGAGTGGTCTTCAATGAAGAAAAATGACTGGTTTTAGGAAAGATTTTGGATTGCTTTAATATTTTTATTTTTTAAAGAGTCAACAAAACACTTGGAAAACAGTCATTTTTCCATAAAAAATTCGAGGTGTGTAACATTTAGTCAATCCTAGAAAAAGAGGAAGCCATTCCATTCCTAAGTCACTTTAAGGTATTAACCAAGTCAAGTTCCAGTTGTCTCTGCTTTTTCTCTATTTAAAATATTCTCCAAAAACTCTGAATGAAAATATAAATGCTCTTATGTTGTTCAGAACAAACTATTCGAAAAAATATAATACTATAGAATTCAGAAATGTTTACTTCAAAAAATATGAAATTTGAGGAAAAGAAGACAAGATGGAACTATAATTTGCTGAGTTATATTACTAATGAGAATTTCTTAAGTCCAGTTTTCAGTTTTGCCACATTTTCCGAAGAAAAGATCTCGTTGATCTCTTCTCTTCACTTTTTATAACTTGATTCCTAACAAAAATATTTAAAAACAACATGCTCCCTCCCCATCCTAAATCCTCGAACCTCTAGCTAAGGGGCAAGTAGGTTCTAGTCTTGCACAGTTTCATTGTCATTACATTATATGTATTTATTTATATTTATATTTATATTTATATTTATATTTATATTTATATTTATATTTATATTTATATTTATATTTATATTTTCAATTTAATTAACCGGGGCCATGCCCAGCACATAATTTTCTAAAGGGTCCAAAGCACACTGATTGACAGTCTAAAGTACTGGATTCTCTGGTTTACTCTCCTCAGCCTGTTTCACCGTTCCTCTAGCACCACCCTGCACATAGTTGCCCGTGGTTCAGATGACAAAGTGTACAGCTGCTCGTCTCAAGCTGCATACTGATTGAATTTTTAAATCAGCGCTATTTGGTTTTGAAAGCAGTTTATTCCTCAGGAAGGACCCAGGGGAAGAATCCAAAGGTATGCACATTGTCAGAGAGAGAATTTTTTGAGTGGAGTTCAACTACGTTAGTCTTCTATTGATTGTTATGTGAAAATAGTGAAGTGTTCTTTTTCAAGGATAAGAGCATGCATGCTGAAGGTATACCCACGGTCCCTTGAATTAAAGTAGGATTTCTAAGTAGAAAAATGAGTATCTTTTGACTGACTTACATCAACTGGTCAGTAAGAGCTATAGAACTCAAAGCGTTAACCTCACCTTCAGAAAGTTCAGACCCAAGTATTTAATGTGCAGTTGTAATAATTTCATTTCAGTTGCTTAGATACAACTGTCTTTCTGCCTTCTATTGTTTCTAGTTTTAATTAAAATGCCATTTAATTTTTTATAAGAAAACAAATTCCCTTATAGTCACATCATTCTAAAACAACTATTTATTTTTTTCCATTCTTTTTTATTCTCTGTCCATATATTTACATATAACTTTTATTTTGTATCGCTTTTCTTAATTTCAGATAAACATAATAACATTAACATATTTTAAATACCAAATGTATGGATTGTACATGTGTTAATGTGAATGACCTTCCCTCTTGTGTGAAAGCAGGCAGGATATAAAACCTGGTTATCCTCAGGTAATAAAAAGCAGCCTGGCTATGATATCAGAGTGGTGGGCATCGCTTCCAAATTTCATTCAGATTTTTAATGCCTTTTTAAGGCTCTGCTTAAATGTCATGGTCCCTGTGTTAAACAGAACGCTCCTTTGTAGGTTTTAGGTATCCTAAAAAGTGGGTTACTTGACATCCGAGGCTCAGGAACTTTTATATTGGAGCACTTGTATTCGCCTGATTTAATCATCTTGGGAATGTTTCTTTCTGGAGAAAGTCAGCTGTGACCCAGAGAGAGACAGAGATATGCCAAAGATCTGTCTCGTACCCGCAGAAGCCATTGGCTTAGCAAAATCATTTTCTACTGGATTTAATGTTTGCCTCCTTTTCTTGCCCTGACAACTTGTCCCGATTTTCTTGGGAGCTGAGGGTGATGGCAAAGGGAGCTGGGATTATCTGAATGCAGTAATTACCAAATTGAAACCTATTCAAACACTTAGGTTACCAGGCTCCGAACTGACCTTGATACTTTCAACCTTCAGATTCCAGTAGGTTGGGGTCAAACACAGATGTCGAGTTGCCGAGTGATTTCCACATGCTTCTTTTGTGTACCTTAACTAAGGCAGACAAAAGATGTTTTTCCAAAGGGACTTGCGCTTTATGAGGCCTGACCCTCGAAGGAGCAAACTAATCTCAGGCGATTTTGAGGTTTTAGGGCACTAAGAGAACTTTCAGCGCATGGAGAAGTAATTTGTTCAATGGTACCTTAAAAGAGTTAATTTACCTCCAAAAGGTAAGTTCTTTTACCATCCTGAGTCCTTCACTTCCTTTGAGATCAGACTGGTTATTTGCATAGCAAAGCATTCCATTTAGCTGGAAAGGAGGGGGTGGGCACCGTGAACTAGGAGAGTCACTTTTCCCACAGTCTTTCAAAACTCAGCAGTGTGATAAGTGGGCTTGATCAATCCTTCCCCTCCCCTAAACTCCAGAACTTCAGACTATTTTGCTCATCATCTATCTTGAGGTTGACCAGCTTTTCCGGATGAAGAGTTTGTAGGATGTAGCATATAGCTGCTGAGAGGTCGGTTCTGCTAGCATTGTTTGTTTTGGCCAAATTGTATAGACTTGCAGGTAAAAACTCCAGGAAAACAAACTTCACTGAAGTGCCCCACCTCTTTTTTACAGACATTGCATGTTACTTTTAATAAAACACACACACACACACACACACACACAAATAAATCATGGAGGAGAGTTTAATATATTGATAACACTTTGCATGGGAAGTCTACAAACTTATCTTGATACTATGTCACTTGGTCATCTTGCTTGTTCTATCTGAACTCATTCATGCATTTAAATCATGGTCTCTGAGGGCCTACACTCTATGTAGGTTATTGTTTATTTAATTGTCACTTCAAGTCCTCCAGAACTAGCTCATAATTTGTGTTAACCAAATATGCTCCACATGAGAGACCCACCACCGTAAATAAAGGGGACTTTTTGGCATTTGAGGAGACTGAACACTCCAAGGTTCTAATTAGCATGGGATCTATTGTACTTCTTTTAACTTGTCTATTATTTCCTAATTGGGAGATTAGTCACAGGGATCTGAGGGAAGAAACCAGTCCTTTAATAAGGTCTGTCAATAAGAAGGGGCAATTACGAAAATATAAAAGATTTGCTGCCAGAAGCCAACTGTTACCGTGTGAGCATTTGTGGGAGAATGTAATTCTAGCCACATCTCCCTAAGATCCCTGGTGTTGTATGACAAGTCATGGGGACTTTAAGAACAGTTCATTTAGGAAATGTCGTAGGAACAGAATGACAGGCAGAACAAAATGATTCGTGGTCACTTCTGTAGTGTTTCAGCCATTGACACAGTTTATAGAAAAGTGTGGCTCTGCGGAGGGGGGTCTGACAACTGGGGAGAGTCAAGAAAGGGCCTTTATTTTCCCTAGAATAATAGTTCACGATCAAAATGTGTTCAGGTTGTGTATCCATAATTACATATACAAACTTGAAATTTTAAACATAGAAGTGAGTGTCTACTAAGATGAGCATGCATTTGTAAGGAGTTGATTGCATCCCTGGGGCATTCTTTTTATTTTATTTCTTTTAAGTTGTGGATATCTGAATAGATAGAAACCTCGCCATTGGTGGGGAAACTATATTATGCTAAAAATGAAAATGCTCCTTAGGTTAATTTAATGCAATGCTAACTAAAATCTTTTTAAACATACTTTATGGAGCTTGAACAATCTTCAGATGGGTTAATGAATGGAGAAGAATCTGCTCTCAAATTTTAAGATAATAATAGTAAACTAGCCTTGGCAGTTCTAAAAATATGTTATGAAGTGAGAATTATAAGAAGCCTTTGTTATTAGGTTATCAACAGAAAGGAATAACTAGATAGCTTAGACATAGTTTTAAAACGTTGTTGGAGCTGGCCGTATGACCAACTAGAAGTAATATAGGAGTAAGTACAGGACATACTGAGAGGTACTACCTGGTTAATTGCATGTACTGCAAAAGTGACTTAATATAGATAGGCATATTACATCAATGTCAAAAAGTGTCTAAATATTTTAGAAAGTTAACCATAGCTTATTTTTAAGTATGATAAAACTGATTGCTTATTATCCAACTTGTCAAAGAAACATATGTTGACTACTTAAGAAACTAAGGGTATTCTTAAAGGTAAAGAAACTACTTTTGATAAGTAGAGATTTTAAAAATTTCTAACAAAATGTAATAAAAATAAGTATATAAGCCTGGCTGGCATAGCTCAGTGGATTGAGCGTGGGCTGCGAACCAAAGCATCCCAGGTTCGATTCCCAGTCAGGGCACATGCCTGGGTTGCAGGCCACGGCCCCTAGCAACCGCTCATTGATGTTTCTCTCTCTCTCTCTGTCTCCCTCCCTTCACTCTCTAAAAATAAATAAATAAAATCTTTTAAAAAAATCATTAAAAAAATAAGTATATAAGGCAAAACAACAGAGTACAATACTTGATAAATATTTCCTATGAAATATATAAATTATAGCTATCATCCAAGGTCCATATGAAGATTTATAACCAAAGTAACTGGTGCTGGTGAACCTTTTCTGTGAAAGGCCAGACAGTGAGGATGGTGGACTTTGTGGACCTCAGGTCTCTGTCCCGGCTGCTCACCTCTGCCTTTGTGACACAAACACGGCCACAGAGAACAGTAAACAAATGCACTTGGCTGCGTCCCTGTAAAACTTTATTTATGGGCACAGAAATTTGAATGTCATATAATTTTCATGTTATGACATCTTTAGATTTTTAAAGACTATGTGAATATCTGAACTATTCTTAATTCTCAGCCGCACAAAAACAGGTGGCAGACGATGAAGCCTGGGAGCTGTAGAGTGTCAGCTCCTGCTTTTGGCCAGTGTTCTCCAAAGCATTTTCCTTGAAACAATAGTTTCGAGAGCTCCTTTATGAAAAAAGAATGCTGTGACCAAATATATTTGGGAAACCCTGAGAACTGCGTCTCCCTCTTGGACATTTACAATGGACATTCACGTTTGAAGGCTTTGAGAAGTCCCACAGGGAGAAAGCTTAACTTTGGTCAATCCAGTGATGCCTCAACTTATTTGATCATAGTACCCCCTTTTGTCCCTCAGACTTTGACCCTGCACTGCCTTTTGCATGATTGGCCCCTGCCTACCTCTCTGGGGGCGCTTCAGGCCTCCTTTTCACTTACTAGCTTCCAGTCACACAGGCCTCCTTTCTGTGCTTTAACCACCGCATTGTTCATTCCTGTCTTGGACATTCTCTCTGCTGTGCCTTATGCCTAAAAGACTCTTCTGCAAGGTCTCCAGAAGGCTGCCCTTCTTGTGATTCAGTCCCCAACTCGAACGTCGCCTTCTCAGTGAGGCCTTCTCCCAGGAGCTCCTCTAAAACAGCTCCCGTCTTCCCAGCATGCTCAGCCATGGGTTCAGTCTGTGATCTTTGCTGACTGTTACATGAAATTTTCTCTGTGTGTGTGTGTGTGTGTGTGTGTGTGTGTGTGTGTGTGTGTATCATCTCCTCACTGCAATGGGAGCTCTATGAGGGTGGGAACGCTGCCCCTCTTGTCTTCCTTAGGTCATCCTGTCTCTGGAAGTGTCTGCCACATAAAATGCATGCAATATACTTTTTTTCCCAGAGATTTTGAGGAAGGGAGAGAGGTGGAGATGGAGATCCAGACACAGAAGGAGATGGACTTGGAGAGGGAGATGGGGAATTATTTCACGTATCACACTTCACACTTTTGGAAATCTTACCTCATGCAAAAGAAACTACAAGTGATAAATTATCACTTGAAAAAATGCACAATGTCACTAGCAGTTACAGATTACGCATTTTGTCACATATAATGCACACCCATGTTTTTGGCCCAGACTTTCGGAGAAAAAAAACTTTTAATTTTTTCAACTCAATTATTTATTTATTTATTTATTTATTTATTTATTTATTTATTTATATTTTGATACTTGCTTTTTGTATTATAAAGCAATATAAAGGAATTTTAGCATTTATTTTTGAGCATATTGTGGTACAAGAGATTTTGTGTAACAAATAATTATAAAACACAAGGACAGATACAAGGTATTTCAGGCAGTACCCATGCATAATGTGCATCCTTATTTTTCCCTCAAAGATTTGAGCTAAGATTTCCCTCAAAGATTTTCCCTCAAAGAAATGTGCATTATACACGGCAAAATACAGTAACACAGTTTAAAATTTATGTTGCTACTCAAAGTTTCTTCTAAGCAGGTCATGTAATTACACCCATCAATTGCTGATGTTTCTGAAAATAGAGCCATTACTTTTTTTCCTGGGACATATAGGTAACCTGCAATAAGAACTATAAAACTGTTTATAATCTTTGACACTTTGGGAACATACCTCATAGAAATAATCTGAAGAGGAAGCCGGTATTTCCACCCCTACCCCAAATAAATTGCTATCAATACTGGTTATACTAGCAGAAGATTGGAAACAACCTTTCTACAGTTGTTGAAAGTGACAATCGGTTAAATTACGTCAGTACCTGGACTTGTGCTTATTGATCGGTATTACATGAAAAGAACACAAAGTATACACCTTCTAATACACCGACGGAAACGTGTGCACACCCACTAGACACAGCTAGACAAGACATTGCAATAAGGCGAATTAAATCTGGTGTTTGTTGCCGTCCTTTCTGTGGAAAGTTAAAAGGCTGACAAAAGAAAAGAGATTGGAGCTGGTCTGCACTGAAGAGAGAAAGCTGGCTCTGTACATGCTTTAATTTGAGGTCAGAGTGAAGACTTACATGTCCTGAATTAAAGGCGAGAAAACTTGTCCTGGGCAGCTTTTCAAGGTAAGTCTGAGCTCAGTTAACTCACTTGGCTGTCCTCTGAGTCCTTTGTAAAATAGAAGTTTACTGAGTACTGCAAAGAATTTGCATTAAAGAGGGTACTTTGGCATAAATTACGTGGAAGATGCTGATTCCTACACTTTCAATTTATTAGCCTTGTTCTGTTGGTTTAAATGGTTAACACACATCTGTTGTTGAAAACTTTCAAAAGCAAAGCCTTTTCCATGCCTGGCTATGCTCAATTTAGCTCAGGGTGAGAGCCTGGCCCGGATTTAGAGGGTGCTCTGTGGACCCAGTCCAGTAAGGAGGGAAGGCCAAGTGCCCATCTGAGTGTTTTGCAGGCGAAGGTGTTTGACCTGCACGGCAGCGATGCACTGACGTGTACGTGAGCTCCG
Source organism: Tonatia bakeri (assembly GCA_004024845.1). Lineage (NCBI taxonomy): Eukaryota > Metazoa > Chordata > Mammalia > Chiroptera > Phyllostomidae > Tonatia > Tonatia bakeri. Next base: position 80,237 of record PVIA01004894.1, on the reverse strand, counting down.
TGTGTGAGCACTGGTCAGAGGACTGTTACGTAATTATAGCGTCCGTAGCGTCAGACGCGCCACCCAGCCTCGCCTAGTAGTTTGTGCTGGAAAGTGGGCGTCATAAGGATAGTGAGAATTAATTAATGTTTATGAAGACCTGTCCAGATTCATGGGAGAAAAGCACTGTGTAAAAGCCATGTGTTAATGTCTTTGGGGAAATGATGTCCGCCTTCTCCCCCAACCCCTTTTTTAAACTGAAAGAGCTGGTTGGGGAGAAATGCCATTTTAAAGTAAAATTCACTTTAATTCTTTTGAAAGGCCTATTTGGAGTATGGTGGGTATTTTGTCAGCATACAAACTTAAAGAATTGTTGAACAGACATTTGACTAGGCTTAATGTACATAACGTATCATCATTATTCTCTTTAGTGAATAAATAGACTAAATTGTCCAGTTCATGTTATTATTATACCACTTTTTTGTGTGTGCAGAGTAAGAAAATATAGTCTCTGTAAAATATAAGCAGTTTACAATCCAGAAATATTTTTTTTACCAAAGTGTAAAGACACAATAGCTAGAAATGTATATTTAAATTATTCACACATAATTTTCATCTCAGTTTAAAAATTAAAGCATGATATAAAAATATGTTTTAAGTGCTATCAATTGAAACTTGTTTATCACTTTAATGCCCTAGCTAGCTGCCCCTCTGTGTGATTTCCTTTAAAGAGATTATTTAAATACTGAAGCTAGAAAATAAATATGGTTAACGCAAAGTTGCAAAACAAATTGCATCCAGTCCTTGTAACAGCCTTGGCTAATCCAGATGGCGTAGAGTGTAAAAATCTTTTTTTATGTAGTAGATGACCTGTAATTTTAAACATAACATAACGTGACAATGCGTTACTAGCTGATACGCACTTAACCTGCGTCTGGCTGCGGTGGGGAACACGGGCTAACACCAGCGCTAGCTACTGAGCTGCATTTCCAGGGCTCTAATGAACACTATTAGGCAGACAAGATGGCATCGTCGTGTCTAATTTAGAATAATTGTTTTTTTAATATTTGGGAATGATCCTTCTTTGTAATTAAAGGAGATGCTTAGAATACCCTTAATATTACACTGTAATTTTCTTGTAACAGATGCTTAACTCAGCAGTTTATTCACTCATAAGTGTTTCATTAAAGGGAACACATTTCACAGCAGACCTGCAAAATGAGGAAACTCACTCAGGTACGAGAAATCACAGATATCTAAAATCTTAGTGCTGACTTAAATTCTGTTTATATTTGATTTATATTACTTGATAACTCTTCACACTTTTTCTTGGGTGTGCAAATTTTTCTCTTCTTCAATTTGCATTTTCAGTAGAAAAACTCCACCTTATCCGTTAACCTAGGGAAATAAAAAGACATTACAAAGAATCTTGGGTGTCATCCACTTATAAAGTGATTGATTTGAGAAGAGGCACTTTATTTAGAAACTCATTTTATATCCTGATTTCATGTTGAATAGAATACTAAGGTACAATATTCATAATTTTCCAAAATGAAATGATGCTTTTGAGGACTGTCACTGGAATGTCTCCAAATGGAGAATTAGGCCAGGTTACCAAGGAGGCCTTTGGAGGCAGCATGGGTGTGTCAGGGGCGAAATCGTAGCCCAAGGAAGGAAAAGATCAAACCAAGAGGAAAACTGAAATGGAATTTGATTTGATGAGGAAAGACTTGGTAGGAGAAAACAAAGCTCTTTGGTTTTTGACCTTAGATTTTACATTTGGTCAACTGTGAATTGGACACCAGAACAGATAATATAAATAACGTGAGGGCAGAAAACCAAATTGGCATGAAGAAGAACTTTTGAAGGCTTAGGTAACCGATCTGGTGGTATTGAAATCTACAGGGTCTGGTCAAGAAAGAATTGGGGGAAGTCACCACAGTGTGTGAAACAAGCATTCTGAAGAGTTCAGAGTTGATTGACAAGATGCCTAAATAAAATAATAAATGGTTTTGTAAAAAGAGAATGAACCAGCCTGCCAACTTAGCTTTAATATGAGGGAACACTCAAGTTTATCACAGAGTCTTAATAGAAGCTTTCGTAGAGCAAGTGAAATTTGAACTGGTCCTTAAAGACTGAGAATTGCGTCCTTTCAAAATTCGCACCCCTGCTATACTCCACATGGACTCTGAGGCAGTTTCCCACCAACGCCCTTTGCTTGCATTGCTGTTCCACATAGATTTTGACTCTGGATTCCTCATGAGACCAAAATAATACTGAATTATTAGGGCAGTCATCTGTGACTGTGCCACAGAGGGAAAGTAACCAATTTTGTAAATTGATACTTTGACCTTGCCCCTGAGCGGACAATGATATAGCCAACTTAGCTAACTAGTCACAGACCTAAGTAGATGAGCTTGGTTGACTGAGGGGAAGCAATAAATTATGTTTGTATTGACCTTAGTAAACCTTTTAATTCTTTCCCACATGATATAGTTCTCAACAAATTGGGAAAATATGGCCTAGAGTCTAGGTAATTGCACAACTGCAGGTCCATGGCCAAGACCCACAGCATCAGTTTTTTGCCTCGGTGTACTCAGTTTCATTGTCTGTAGGGAATGGTAGGATGTAGTGCACTTAAACTCCAGGCATTCCTGCCTGTGGGCCCAGAGAGGATGCTGACCTTGCGTTGCCTACGATGGTGGGAGGGAGAGGATGTGGTCTCCTGCCTCATCAGGGAGGAAGCACTGCTCCAGGTGTGTCGAGGATCAGGGCTGACATGAGGAGGCCTGAAGGTTATTGTTGCATTTATTCTAGCACCTGGTCGCTTGAAACAAAAAAAGTACCTAATTTGCTGCTGGTTGCTGTTGACTTGAGTGGAAATCTTCCTGAAGTGTCCCGGCCTCCTTCGTCTCTGTGCATTAACCACTAAGTTGTTTCTCCAGCTCCCCCTTGGTTACAAAGGGGAGACGCTAAAAACTTGAATGGCTTCCAAGTTGGAAAGTCTGTATAATTTGTAGAAAATTCACTCATTCACCCAATACATAATTGTTGAGTAACTGCTACCATGTGTCACCACTGTACTTGGCAGTGGACATCTGAGTAAGACTCAGCCTTTGCTCTAGAGGAAGATACTGACACATATATGTACGATGGCTATGTTACTCTGCAAGGGCTACTGTTACAAAATACCACAGACTGGGGGGTCTAACAAAACTTATTTTCTCACAGTTCTAGGCTAGAAGTCCAAGATCAAGGTGCCAGCAGGTTTGGTTTCTTCTGAAACCCCGCTCCTTGGTGTGCAGTGGCCATCTTCTTCCTGTGTTCGTGTGTGGTCTTTCCTCCGTGCAAATGCCTCCCTGGTGTCTCTCTGTGCAACCAAACTTCCTCTTCCTGTGAGGACACCAGTAAAATTGGATCAGGGCCTACCCTAATGGCCTCGTTTCAACTCAATCACCTCTTTAAAGGCTCTGTCTCCAAATACAGTCACATTCTGAAGTATTGGGGATTAAGGCTTCAGCATACAAATTTGAGGTGTACACAGTTCAACCCGTAACAATGACATGATGGTAAGATAAGTGTTAACAAGTATGGAAAGTTTTACGTGAGCTCAGGTGACATCTTGGAATTAGGATCAGCATCAACTCTCGATATCAACTGGAGTCTAGAGCAAGTGTCACTATGGTAACTTATAGATTAATTGAGTCTATGGTCATGATTGGCTAGCATCCCGTTTAATGAATTCTAAAGGTGACTGTCGTCAATATGGTACAGACTTTTGCCTCTTTTCCACTTTTACAATATCTGTTTTGTCCTTACAGGTATTCAAGTCTGTAATCTCTGGCTAAATTCATTAGGGAGAAGAAAAGCATTTTAATCATGATGTGTTTCGGTGTGATCCTCTTTGGATCCACCTTGTTTGGGACTCTCTGTGCTTCCTGGACTTGCACGTGTATGTCCTTTGCAAAATTAGGGAAGTTTTCTTTCATTATTTTTTCAAATAAGTCTTCAATTTCTTGCTCTTCCTCTTCTCTTCTGGCACCCCTGTGATTTGGATGTTGGGACGTTTGAAGATGTCCCAGAGGTTCCTTAGCCTGTCCTGTGGTGTGGTGCTGCCTGGCCTCTGGAGTTTTGCCCGGGAGGAAACTGTCCCCCAGCACTTGCCCTGTTGCCAGTCACTTGAATTTCTCCCCATATGACACTGGTGCCCTTTACGAGAACTGTTGTCCTGGTGCTGAATCCCAAAGGGAGTGAGTCTGTGTAAGTCCTAAATCTGTTTCAGGCCCTTTAAAAGGAGTCTCCAGAGAATCTCAGTTTCTTTTGCTTCCGTACCCCCTACTGGTTTTTACAGCCAGAAGTTATGGGGACTTATCTTCCTGGCATTGTAACCTTGGGCTGGATGGTCTTGTCTGAGGCTTGGATCCCTCACTCCTGTGGTATTCCTCTTGATTTTTATCCACCACACATGGATGTGGGACCTCCCATTCCACATCTCAGTGCTTCCCCATCCTTCCACACCTCTTCATGCATCTCCACCTGCGTCTCCACCCCTCCCACCCATCTGAGTAAATGTGTCTTCTTTAAATCCTTGGTTGTTGGACTTCCATACAGCTCGGTTTTTCTTACGATTCTGGGGGACATTTGTTTTGTAGTCTAGTTGTAATTTTTGTTGTAGTTGTGCAAGGAGGTGAGGCATGTTTACCTATGCCTCCGTCTTGACTGGAAGTCAATAGACTACATTATTATACATATAACTATTATTATTTTTATAGCTAACCATTATTATTTATTTTATCCATTCCTTTGTCTCCGTCCATTTTCATTCTGTTCTTCCCAAGCCAACCAAGAATCAGGGATGGGCTTATTGTTGAGCCACACAGCTCATCACAGCTGCTCCTTTGGCTATTTGAAGGTTTAGCTGAAATTTGGAAACTACTCCTTAAGGTCCTGTTAATTTCTAAAACAAGACTTTCCCCTGGGACTATAAAACTGAGTCTTTTTCATTCTCTTACACTTTAAAATTGCACATGATTGTGACTGATGATAACCTCATGTGACCCTACCTCAAGTGATCCTTTCATACTCAGCTCCACTTCCAACTGGCAGTGCTTCTTGGAATATCCTCATTGGAACAGCAGCGAGTCAGAGTCTGAGTGGTTGGTTGGCGTCCCAGCATCAGGTGGTAGGTTACCACCGTATACAGTGTGGATAGAGTTGGGGAGTTTCCCTGGAAAGGAAGAGTATCACTGGGCAAGACATGTCTAGATGCCTGAAACACCTTATAATCTTGGTATTTCCTATTTTTCTGTGATGCTTTAAAATTAACATATTTTTCAAACCAATACAATGAAAATAAAAGCATTTTATGTAAAATGTAAAAAACATGGAGCATTCCTGTAGCGATCAAAGAAACACAAATAAAGCAACTGTGAGTGTTATCACACTTGATCTTTTCTGGCAAAGATATAAAGATTGGTGATAGCCTGTATTTGCAAGAATATGGGAAAATGAGCACTTATACATTATTAGTGGAGTATAATTTGTATAATTTCTGGAGAGCCACATGATGCTAGATATCAAAATTTAAAATCTTATTTCTAGGAACTTATCCCAAGTGTACCAAATATATAAATCACAGCATTGGAAATAATTGGAGAAAAAATAGCAAGAGATCTACAGGTAAAACCCTGAAGAATGAATCAAAATAATATTTTGCATTCATATTATGGAACTCTATGTTGCCATTAAAAAGAGTGAGCCAGAAATATTCACTGGCATGAACAGACATTGCAATAATACGTTTAATAATTTAACAAAAGGAATCCTGAAGACAACTATGTAGGACAGTTGCATCGACATCAAATTGTGTGTGTGTGGGGGGGAGGGTAATATGACGATACTCAGTGGTACAGATATAAGGACAACTTCTAGGAAATGGAATTGGGGGAATTTTTTATTGATTTTCAAAGATTTAGGGAAATTTTACTTTCTTTAGCCTTCTATAAAGATGAAGCTTTTTGTATTATTTTTATAATTTAAAAAAGTAAGTTAAAAAAATTTGGACAGAAATATGCTCCCTAGGGTCAAGATATCAACTAAGAATTCCTTTTAAATACTTGACTCTGTAAACTGTTAGCTTGCTGAGATATCTTAGTTTTATTTACCGGTGTAATTCTTGGTTCACAGAGTATTATTCAAAGGGTTTGTAGTGTATCTTGAATTTTCCCTTTAATAAGTATGAAGTATCCCAATAGTGGCCAATTGAATCAAGACTACGAACTTCCTCCCTTCCTGGGGATGTTTTGTGTCTGCTGCTCCCACCCCCAGTTGAGATGCTGAAGTCCTAACAACCCCCAGTACCTCAGAATATGACTGTATTTGGAAATAGGGTCTTTAAGGGGGTAATTTAATTAAAATAAGGTCATTAGGATAGGCCAATCCAATATGACCGGTGTCCGTACAATAACGAGACATTTGGGCAAAGCCACGCACGGAGGAAGCCACGTGAGGGCAGGGAGTGGACAGACGTGCCCAAGCCAAGGACGGGCCTCTGAAGCCGCCAGCTCTGCCAGAGCCTTGGTCGCCCACTTCCAGCCTCCAGATCCGTGAGAAAGTAAGTTTCTCCATTTAAGCCACCCAGCCTGTGGTGTTGCTGTTTAACGGAGCCCTAGAAAACTAATGCGGCGAGTAATGCTGCTTCATCTGTAATCCCTCCACAAAGTCTTGTTTTTCTATATTATTATTTTGAAGCCATTTAAACATATTTTACTTGAATAATCTTAAACAAATTTTATTAAGCTGCCCAAATTAGTAAAAAAAGAATATATACTGAGAGAACTAACTTCAAAATCTTATACCTGAAAAAAATCATCTACAGTAGAAAGTTGAATATAACACCACAGAAACAGAATTACAGCAGCCCTAGAGTAGGCTGGATTTCGCAAAAAAAAAAAAAAAAAAAAAAAAAAGTATACATACAGGTGTGGAGCTATTCTGCAATGTCAATTAGATAAAAACACTTGGGATAGAAATGTAACTTCTATCAGGGCTATGTACAGTAAAATGGAAGAACCTACTGTTTTGTTCCATTTATTGCTTTTGTGTATATAGTTTTTCATGGACTTTTCATAGGATGAGACAAACCTCATAATCCAGAGAACTTGAAAAGTGGAAGAAAGTAATCTCTTCACTTAAAATATTTTAAAGTTAGTGCACCTTTAAAAACTTGTGGTGACAAATGAAGTCCATATAGTAATTTCTGCTTAGCAATATCTAAAGATTTTAGATAAAGCTGGACATTATGGGGATACAAAGATGTATTTGTATATGAAGTATTTAATTTTACCAAAGGTATGGTAGCTACTTGATGGTTACAAAGTATGAAATCCTCTGGAAAAAAAAGTTACTTTTAGTTAACATGTGTTGGATCTTGTGTATTTACAGGAAATGTTTCCATTTAAGACCATTGATACATTAATAGTTTCCAGGCACATTTTATGACAGAGCCTAAGTTTGTTCTCTTTTGAACAACTAGGAAAGGATGTTTTTAAAGTAAGCACTTAGATTTGCCTGGATCTCATTTATTAAGGAAGGGTCTTAACTCTAAATGTCTCTGAAATCAAACTGTGCCCCAGAGTAGTGAGTTCCCCAGAGAGGACCACGGCATCGTCCTTCTATCCATTTTCCCTTTCCTGTCATTCAAACTTCCTAAGGCCCCTGTACCCCAGTGTTTTCTTTCTTGAAAACGTGAGAACAAATACAGCTCTTGGTTGTCCCTCTACATCGTCTGATTTTATTCATGGATAGCCTGAGATTTTATTATCATAGTTCCTTTGAAAAGTTGCTAATCACACATCATTCACTGCAGTCCTGTTTTAGAGTTCTGCTCATTTGCACATTAGGGTTTGACTGGGATTGTTTAGCAGTGTTAGGGGATCCCTAGGGATTGAAGGGATCAGATCAGGTGGAGAGAATATAAATGTATGTATTCTCAGGAACAGGTAAACTGCTATTGACCTAAATCCCTTTGTCTTCCAGTGTGTAACTGAAGCCCCCTAGTGGCCAGGTGACCCCAATCAGGTGCTGCATGTCCCTCTTTAAGGGAGAGGATCTCGAGAGCCTAGCTCTTCTTCTCTCCAAATCTCTCCAAACTGTGGGAAAAGATTATTGGGTCCCCAGTAGAACAGGATTCCTTGGTTTCAGAACTTCTCAGGAAGTCCTGGCTTTGGCTCCTGCAGGTTTCACAAGGAATGAAGACGTCAGCAAGTTCTCCAGCTGAGAAGGCCTTGGACTAGCTCTTCTGGATGGTAAGGGATATTCCTACTGTCACTGCAGACCGAAAAACTCACTAAGGCTCTGAGAGCTGTGAGTTGGGGTTCCCTGAAATAGCCCCCTGGTTTCCGATGTTTGCTCCAACTGCACAGCTTGAGAAGGAGGGAATGGGGTCCAGATTTGCCCTAGGTTTTCTTAGAGGAGAGTTTAGGCAGCACACAAATATAGTTTGGGATGGCTTCACTCACATGACTTGGGTATTTGCCCAAGTAAGATCAAATGACTCCCCATCTTGGGCACTGCAGTGTTGACCCTCGAGGAGTCCCGTACGAGCCTGTTTCTCCAATATGGCCTTGTTGGGCACACACATATTTATAAATGTGTGACAGGTGGCCATGTCTTCCTGGTGTCCTCAGCAACAATCAGAGGTATTTGGCACACAAAGAAGGGCACACTTAGCTTTTGGAATAAATTAACATGATTGAATTAAGTCCATTTGAAGTGTATATATTCCTGATGAGACCCTCTAAGTTATGAAATGTATTTTACCAAGAGTTTAAATTCAGATGCTTTTTGTTGTGTGTGAGCAGTGTTCCCAGCACTGCGGGGATGCAGAGAAGTCTTAGATCAAATTAATTCCCAACAAAGAACCAATAGTCGAGTGGAAACCACATGCCCCCCTTGACCTCTCACCCATGCCCTAGTTCTCCATTGCCTGCAAAGCTGCTCTGGCTCCCTCCCCGCCTCTCATGCCCCCTCAGCCCTCTCCTCTGGGCACTCTGCCCCCGCCACACCAAGGGACCTGCTCCTGCTCAGGTCACCATGTAGTTTTATTAACAGCCACTTTTTAGTCCTCTCAGGCTTCGTGTCGCCCCTCGGGGCATTTCCACGTGTGAGCACTCTCGTTTCCACCCTCCTCTCTGGGTTTCTTTCTACTCTTCCTTTTCAGGCCCCCTTGCCAGTTCTCCTGTCTCTTCTCAAATCTGAATGTTGGCTCTTCTTAGACCTCTATCTTGGAGTCCCTTTTCTCATATCCCTTTTCTGGTTATTTTAATCGTGGATGAACATCAGAAGCACTTGGGGAGTTTTCTGGTTTTTCGTTTTTTTTTTCCCTTTAAGCTACACAAACCCAGACTCCAGAAATACTGATTTATTGGGCCACTGGTGTGTGCATTTTGAGAAGAGGAAATTCCACGGGTAATTTTTAATAAGATCCCCTTGTTAAGAAACAGGGCTGAACTTCGGTCTCTCCTCTCTCTGTCTCTCTCTTTCTCCCTCTCTCTAGGTGATCTCATTCTGTCCTCTGGTTTCCATATGCTGATGACTTTTCAATCTAAACCTCTATTCCTGAGCTTGCCTCCGAGTCCAGATCATTGCATTACAAATGCATTCTTGGGTGGCTCAGAGACTTCTCATGAAACTTGTCCTAAAAGGAAACCATGATTTATTTCTCTAAATCTCCTCCTCTGCCTTTTCCATTTCTGTGAGCAACTTGTTATTTGTACAATCCAGAAATCCGAACACTCTCTTTGACAACTTCTCCTTCATCCCCCATACCCAGGAAAGCACCAAGTCTTGCCACACTGCCTCCTAACTATGAGGTTGTTGATAAGCAACCATTTTTTTTAGCTACAAAAACAAATGATTCAACCAATACTTATCAACAATGTTCGCTTTTTTCCTATTTCAGTGACACGACATCTTGGTCCAGGTGCTGGCTCCTTACAGACTGAAATACCTTTCTGACTGGTCTCTCTGCATCTGTTCTTGTCCCCTCTTTCCACTGTTTACACTGCTCCAGAGTGATTTTTTTTTGAGGCAGATCTAACTATATCATATCTTCATTTGTGACCCTCAGTAAGCTCTCAGTACACTTGTGGTAGGTTTCAAATGCTTAAATGGCTTGGATGACCCAACATCTCCCGGTCCCTTTTCTGCCTCTACCTCATTCCAGGCAGTTTTTCCTTCCACTTCCTTCTATGGTCAAACCTCACTGTACTCTTTCAGGTACTTTCTGGTGTAGGGATTTTGCACATGAATTTCCTTGTCCTTTTATCTTCTACAGTAATGTGGTTTGTTTGTTTGGTAGTTCCTGCAAATTCTTCATACCTCTGCCTAAACATCACTTCTGCTGAGAAGCTGTACCTGATGCTCTCCAATAGGTTAAGAGTCCCAATTATGTAGCCTGCAACTCAATTATGCTACTAATCACCATTGTTATTCATTCTGTAAATTGTGCAATTATTTGCCCAATAATGTCTCCCTGTGCCAGGCCAAGTGCCCATGAAAGCAGGATCTTATGTGCATCTTTTTTTCCACAGCACTCTCAACTTTTAGTGCTGTGCCTGGAAGGGAAAGAGATATTATCCTGCCTTTTCATGGAAAACTTCACTCAACGAGTGCTATTGATCTTGGCCCTTTGCAGATGATGAAGCTTTTCAGGGATAAAGAATGGCATTGTAGGCAGAGGGCAAAACAGAAGTGAAGGCATAAAGGTAGAAAAAGGTAGAGTAAGCTTGAGCAATAACAAGCAATCCAGTTGACTTGAGGATAAGGGATGCGCTGGGCAGGCGGTGAGTGGGAAGCCTGGGAGACGGATGGGAGACGGTGGCAAATGACAGAGGGCCTAAGGAGGGAGGGTGGGCTTTTCATTTTCAGCCACTGCCAGAGCAGTGTCCTGACAGAGCTGGTCTGGCCTTTGTGTGCAAGGGGAACTTTGGGCACCCAAAACCAGTTGGAAAGATTGCGGTAAAATTTGTAAGAGATAATGAGAGCCAGAACTCAGGCTGCTGCAGTGGGAATGAGAGGAGAGATGGACTTGAGGCTGAGATTACAGAAGTAGATTTGGTAGGAATGTGACGCCTGGTTCCAAGCAATGGCAACAGAGAGACAAGGCCGTGATGACCTTAGGTCCAAACACGACACCTCGGCCGAGTATTTCAGAATAGCCACTAGTTAGAATTTAAGGGGGACTGGTGATTACATCAAGTGTCCATTCCACAAAAGTGTTTAAGAGTTCATTCATTAGACACACATACTCACCACGATTTTCTGCTTTCTATCCAGTGTCTACTCTGCTGGAACATTTCTGCTCATGACTAGTTGTTGAGATGATTTGTAAGCTGATTTTTTGACTGCTGGTTTAATTTTTTTTTTTGCATTTAAAAAATTCTTTTCTTTTCCCAGACAGTTGTTATGGTTCAGTCCACTTCACAGGTATGCGGAGGCTTGCAAATGACTATTTCACATTTACTGTGTAAACTAGTGACTCAGTATGTTGCTGTAGAACCAGATATGTGTGGTTTTGCTTCACTTGAGGAATTCAGTAAAGAACATACTTCATGTCAGCAGAAACCCTCATAAATCTGTATAGAGAAGGACAGGAGTAAAACTTCCTTTTATAATCGCATGGCTGCATGGAATTTGTTTCCTTTCCTTTGTGGAGAAGCTCTAGATTTTTCTCTCATACCTAAATAAATAAATAAATAAATAAAGGTTATTTGTGCCTATGAGCTGATTGTGAGAAGAAACGCCATTGTCAACTTTGTCTTGAGTTTACTCTTCAATGTTGAAAAGAATTGAAGGAGAAAATAAAATTTTAGGGATTGCTACTTTGATTCGTATGTAAGAAATATGCATTTTCCCTCTAGACCTGTGCTCCTGGGGAAGCTTGCCAGGAAAAACAAACAAGGCAGCTTGGCCCTGCTGGCTCCTCCTGCACATGGCTGCGCCGCTGGGTCTGACCCTGTGTACACGGGCGGGCAAAAGGAGGTTTACAGGTGTGAGTATGCCAAACACAGTTTATTCTTGTGCTTATTAATTATTGTATTATTTTCCACGTGAGCAACTGTAAACCTACTTTTGCCCCACCCTGGACACAGATTACGTGTCCTGGGATACGAGTCTTCCAGAAGCACAAAAACATGAATACAAGCAGTTGGGAGGAGACATCCATTTTTCAGTTGTAAAGGAACATTGATACATCAGTATTTCACTGGGATATGAAGATGTAAATTTTTAAGTTTCAAAGAGTTTTCTTAAATAGCATCTTCTGGCTGTGTGGACTTTGGTCAGAGAAACTGAGACAAGCAAGATTAAGTGAAAGGAGAGGAACATTAAGGAAGTCCCCAGATAGAAGGGTTTCTGCTGGAGACAACAGCCCAGCCTGGAAAAATGGACTTGGTGAAGACTTCGGTTGGATTTAATGACCTTTTGTGACATAGAAAAAAACATGATTATTTTTTTCTGAATGGAGGGAGCACTCCATGTTCCTCCGAAGACGCCTTGGCATTCTGTCGCCTCAGGGTCTTTTTTGGTGACCTTGTGGAGATTCTTGGACAGGCATGATGTTAGAAGCAAATTTAGGACTTTTATTTTTTTTTAAGATTTTATTTGTTTATTTATTTAGATTGAGGAGAAAGGGTCCTGGCTGGTGTAGTTCAGTGAATTGAGCGCAGGCCTGTGAACCAAAGGGTAATGGGTTCGATTGCCTGTCAGAGCACATGCCTGGGTTGCAGGCCAGGTTCCTGGTTGGGGGTGTGTGAGAGGCAAGTGACCAATGTATCTCTCGCACATTGATGTTTTTCTTCTTCTCTTTCTCCCTCCCCTCCCCTTTCTCTAAAAATAAATAAATAATTTTTTTTTTCAAAAAAGAGAGAGGGGGGAAAGGAAGAAGAAAGAAAAGGAGAGAAACATGTGTGAGAGAAACAGATCAGTTGCCCCTCACATTCCCCTAACTGGGGACCTGGCCTGCACCCCAGGCCTGTGCCCTGACCGGAGATCAAACCAGCGACCTTTCAGGCCACAGGATGGTGCTCAGTCCACTGTGTCACACCAGCCAGAGCACAAGACTTCTAATTTCCATTTTCTGTCTGCCACATTACAAAGTTTCCCTAGAATATTGATACATTATTTACCTCCATTTATACTTGAAATCCTAAGCATTTCATGTTGTCACAGGGACATTTACTCAGTATTAGCCTTTTAAAACATGTTTTTTGTTTTATTTTTGCTCACACCATCCCTTGTATGTGTGTGTGTATGCACGTGCTCTAACCTCTGAGATGTCTGAAATTTGTTGTACTTTCTTTTGGCTTTAGAAGACTTTTGAGGCTACTTGTCATGCCCAAGTCACTAGTGCTCAGAGACTGCATGTCCCAGAACACTGGTCTTGGAACTGAGGTTGCCACCCTTAGTTTAAAAGCAGCCTCACTGCTCCCCACCGTCAGGTGTTTTCCTGTTTCCCTTAGTGAGTAAGACTGGGAAGATTGCCCCTTTAATTTATAGGGGACACTTTCTTAGAAGGGAACACGAAAAGCGTACATCTGAGATCAGAATTAGACTTCAGAGTAAATTGGACATTTTGAAACTGAAGTACTAGTAGAGCCAGCGTTGGTCTATGGCAGATACGCTCCCTGGCTCACAGAGCATTCCCCCTGTTCCCGCTTTAACTCAGACCCGGGTGCTCCCCAGGATTCCTTCTCTGGGGCCTCCCTGTGCAGGCTGCTTGCCCTGCAACACTCCTCCCCCCACCTCCCCAGACAGCCTCTCCGGTCCCCTGTTCTTCTGAGATTATCTGGATGCCTTGCTGTCTTCTGCTGACTTCCAGCTTCTGAACACCTTTCTCTCATCTTCCACTGACTGTCATTGATGTTTTTGGCACGTTCCTCCTCCATCCTTTTAACGTGTTTGTTAACGTGCCGGTAGGTTCTGGATCCCATCCCTTCTGGCCTCTACGGTTCTCTAATTTTCTCGACTTAGCAGCTCTCAGATATTTTCAAATCTCCACTGTCAGTGCCTCTGTCTTCATCAAGGCCACCACAATCTCACAACCTCTCAGCTCCCCTAATTGTTGTTCTGCACATAATACTGCCTTTCCTGGACCATCCATCTTCACGAAGCCAGACTGAGTTTTCCAAAATGTACACCTGAGAGTTTCACATAACCCCTTCCTTCCCTGCCAGCCTGGCTTTGCCCGGGTCCCTCAGGTGAGGTTCGAAGTCCCCAGCACAGCATTCAGGGTGCTGGCCTTTGCTTAGCTTGGGGAGGAGGTAACAAATCATCTCTTAGCGAACTGAACGGTGATAAGAATTCGTGAAATCTTCTACATTAAAAAAAGATATTTTTAAAGAGACAATTTGCAGTATGTAGCTTAATTTCAAAGGGTTGAGAGAGAGCTCTGGAGCTTCTAGAACTGTTTCTGACATTTTCAGAATCTCTATAAACCATACACCTTTGTTTTCGGATGCCTATGATGCATGTTTGGACAGTTCCTTTTGTAGAGAAGATGTGATTCATAGGAGTCATTGACTGGTAAGTTAGAAACCATGAGTTCTAATTGCAGGAAGTGGCGTGTGCAAGGCATACGTGCAATCTCTTCCTGTTTTCTAGGCTGTACGACAGTGACAGGACTGCTATACCACCTCCGTGAGTGTTTGTGGAGCATGACGAATAAAAACAGCAGGAGATGTTATAGGATATTAAGATGCTTTGCAAGTAATAATCTTTTTCCTTAATAATGCATGATGATTTATGAGTCCTGTGGAATTGTTTTTAATCCCTGAGGTTAGCCCTTATGTAACTTAAGGAAGAATAATCAGATACAAGGTGGTGATATTTCCTGCTTCTCAGTGTGTGTAATATGATATGATGCCAAACTCAAACCATGAAATTGAAAAGAAAATCAGCTAATATTTAACATTTATGAGTATCATTTTGCTTTCACAACTCTTTCCAAACCTCAACTAATTAATTTATATACATCTCAAAGGAAGGTGATGATTATCTGTTTTACAGGTGGGAAGAAGCTGAAGTTAGTTGTTAAAAGCCTTGCCCAAGGCTACAGAGGAGGGGGATGTTTTGGCCCCGCCTTAAACCAGGCCACTCCTGAGGTCCAATTCAGATGCCTCGCCAGCTCCTTGAATAACGCCACTGCTTCTCTCCCACAGTGGCCTTGATTGGTGATCTAATGGATCATTGACATTTGGTCTTTAATGGCTAGAAAGTTGAATCCAATATGCTTTGTGATTCATGCGGATTTCATGGGTCTCCAGAAAATCTCAGTTCATCAAACCGTATTTTGGGGAATGATTTTTAAAGAGAACAGAGGAGGCCTGAGGGAATAAGTAAAAACATGGCATATCAGGAAATGTTTCTGCCCCAACATGTGGGTAAGTGGTAACCAATGTCCTGTGTGGTTTCCAGTGAGAAAATTTAAGTATTTAGTGTTCAATGTTAATTGTGAGCTCACTCATTCTACCCAGTACAAGGTGCTGAATCGTAAACTTCTAGAGGGCAGATGATGGGGCAGTTCTTCTGTCCTTGCAAACTGAGGATGACAGGCTAGACAGGTTCCAAATGCCCTTTGGAAAGGGACTCTCAGAGAGATGTGATTGCTTGCGTTCCTCAATTTACATAACATGTATTCCCCTCAAGTTTGCGTAAATGAAGCCATATTTTTAAAGCACCAGGGAATCTTGCCTTTTGGAGGATCTTTGTTTTGAATCCACTTGAAAGTGAACTAAACCACTGTGGTAGAGACAATTGTTTCTGAATTAATCTATGGTGTAAATGTGGCCTTTCAAAGAAGTGAATTTTTAAAAGCAGAGCCCTTCTGAGAATTTGTCACAAAAGGTAGACGATGACACTACCGCAGAGGAGAAGGCAGCAGGGCCCCTGGAAGAACACGGCGTAGAGAGACAGTTATCCTGGGCTGCAATACAAATTCTGTCAATTGATAACACTGAGTGACCATGGGTAAGTTTTCTTTGGTAAGTTTTAAAAAAAGAAATCAAATGATTTTATACAGAGAATTTCAATTTAGCCAAATATCATGGACAACTTCAAGGTGGTTTCAAGGCAGTTTTATGGATCTCTCTCATTCTTTTAGTATTTGCATGATCTTCCATTGCGTAAATGTACCATAGCTTTATATTCGTTCTTCCAGTAATGGATGCATTCATTTTCTCCCATTTTTAGCAACAGAGCATTTTCACAGCATGTGTTTTTGTATTCTCTTTTATCTGTAGGCCACATTTCTAAAAGTGGGGTGACTGGATCCATGTACTTATTTCCTCGGTCCTGAGGTTGGGCTCCGAAAGGCCGCGGCGCCTGGCGTCCCCATGTTCGCTTCAGCAGAGGGCCCCTACCCGGACACCGCCCGCCGGACTGGGCGCCGCTACGCGTTCTCATTCGGCTAAGGTTGTTTTTATTGGTATTTATTTAGTGGTGCGTGAGCTTAATAAGCAGATTTTACATGTGTGTTAGGCCAACGATTTTACTTCTGGCTGATTAGAAAGAAATAAAAATTAGGCATGCAACTTAATCCAGCCCTGGGACCGAGCACTCCCTCGGTAGTCTCCTTTTCTCAAGGTCATAGTAACTTGCAAGATGATAACCGATCTGCCCGTTCCCAACGTACTGCGGGGCGGGGGGCGGGGCGGGGGGCGGGGCGGGATGAAAAAGCAAGCGCGAGCAGTCCTGATTTTGTCTCTTTATTCAGACTTGATTATCAGACAAGCATCTTTGGTTCTGGGAACTGGAATTGGTGAAAATGCTTAAAACGAAGCCGAGGAAGGAACTCGGTTTCCAGGAACATGAGACTAAGATTTTAGGGAAGGAATGATTTTTATTTAATGGGAAATAATTTTATGCCCTTGAGCTCTTTCAGCTGGAGAAAGGTTCGTTGCCATGACGTTTTGATTGTCATAGTTGGTAGTAGTTAGGGGCTTAATCACTTTAATTCACGGTTTGAATAGCCCACAGAAATTTGGCCTGTAGCCTTTTGGAAAAATGACCCCTTCAATGTGCTGCTGTTGAAAGAAGAATCATCTCTGTTCTAATAGTGAGTCTAATAACACGCCTGTGTTTACAGCGCTCTCTGTAGCTCATGTGTGCTCCTCTCTCCCCTCCTCCTCCTCGCCCCCTCTCTCCTCCTGTCACTGTGAGAAGCATTTTTTCCGGTCTTACCTTACAGTAATCAAAAAGGAGAAGAGAGAGAAACAAGATCAGAACATAGAACCAATCTCTTTTTAACCTATTAGAGGGTGCAAACAATTATTGCAATTAAAAAAATCATTTTTTTGCTTGTTTGTATGTTTTTTTTGTGAGCTTCTTATGACTATAGTGCACTTTTTCAAACACGGACACTCTTTGGAAAACCCTGTGGAGTGGGGTTAAGCAGAAATACAAATAGGGGCAGAGTTTCTGTCTCTCGGAAGAACCAAAGCGTCGTTGCCCAGGGGTCAGAGGAGTGGCTGTACTGTAACTGGTGTCACCAATCCTGTTTTGAAGAAGAGTCTGGTTAAAGTTCACTTTAATAATTAGAGCAAGAATGTTTAGGACTTAAAGATAAGGCTACGAAGCCAGCCCCATCCTGTCACTTAGGTTACACCGATTAGAGAAACTTGGAGGGGAGGCGATGATGGTGGAGGACAGATGCGGGATGACGGAAAAGGACCGGGGGCCAGGAAGGTGGGAAAAACCTGGTGTGCTTCGTGCGGGTGGCCCGGTCATGAGAAATGGTTGTGGCTTAGAGGACTTTTGGAGCAGGGTGACTAATTTTTAATCATACGCTGCTGGCAAATCTGCAGTTTAAATCCTCTTTATATCATCAAGACGTCAGTCAAATCTGCCTGCACACAAAGACTTGTGTGAGTATGTTTTTTTTTTCAGTTATGACTTTGTTGTTGGACATTCAGGAAAGGGTCTGAGTTGACTGGGCCGGTGTGTTACAGAAGAGAAACAGCACGTCTACACTATCTAAATGGTTCATAGAAGGAATTAATAATTGGAAGCAGGAGCCAAAAGTCAGAGCATACCCAGGAATGGAACCTTGAAGCCTCTCTGACCACCTCTCTCCCTCATCACTTCACCTCCTGCAGCAGTCTGAGAGCTACAGAAATCTGTGGGTGAGGGCGAAAGAACGGCAAAGGAGTTTCTACAAAATAAGGACAGCGTATTCATACTAATATTATCTAGACTTTCAAAGTTGTATCAGTAAGTATGCAGATACTGGAATTCCACCTTGCCGCCAAGAGGCACTTCACCCAGAGAAAAGACTACCTCCTCAGGTTCCAGTCTGAGAGCCGACATAATTTTGGAAAATATCAATACATTAGCATTGGCAATATTGTATTGAAGTTTAAAATGTGTATATCTGTTGAGGATATAATTAGTTAAGTGAGCAAAAGGAAACAAAGCATGTAAACAGACATTCATTGAAGCAGTTTTTATGCTAGACAAAATCAGAAGCAATTCTCTGTTTGGCAGGTGATCTGATGGTCTATGCCGACCATCCGAAGAAATCTACAAAAACAGATTCTACTAGGATTCCTGAGTGAGTTTAGCAAAATTGAAAAAGGTCAGTACACAAAAATTAATTGTATTTTTTATATAGCAGCAATAAACAATTGGAAATAAAAGTTAAAAAAATGAATTCCATTTAAAATAGCACCAGAAACATAAAATACTTAGGTATAAATGTGACAAAAATAGGTGCAGGATTTGTATGCCAGAAGCTGCAAGACACTGATAAAAGAAAGAAGACCTAAGTCCATGGAGAAAAATAGACAAGGTCTGTCCAGAAGGTACCCAGCCATGTACTATGAAAAGTAGAGACATTTACTCAAGAAGATACAAGATACAAGAAACACTGTACGCAGGACAGCGATGCCTCAGTCCCTTCAAAGTAGGCCCCTTGGGACCTCATACAGTTCTCCCAATCGCCATCAGCTGCCCTGTTGTATTTTCCTGAATCTCATTGATGGTCTGAAATCTCTTCCATTTCAAAGGTGATTTTAGTTTGGGGAAAAGCAAGAAGTTGCTGTGGGTGCCAAATCTGGGCTGCAGGGAAGCTGAGTCACCTGGGTGACTTGATGTTTTGCCAACAAACTGCATGAGACGTGATGCACGAGCTGGCACGTTGTCATGATGAAGCCGCCAATCACCAGTTGCCCACAGCTGCAGCCTCCTGAGTCATCCGAATAGTTCCTGTGGAGGAATGTTCAAGCTTAACGCAAAATTGGATGCAGATTTGTTGCTCTATTTGCTGAGTCATTTTGAATGCGACCGCCACACAGTGCACACGCTCCCACAGCAGCGTCTGTACCTCCCACTGACTAGCACCGTGAAGTCGTTGCTCACACATGCACATGACAGTCCACTGTCCTCGGCTGCCAGGTCACATCGGTGCTGCACAAACCATTCTCATTATATTAACAATGGCTGGACTCTTCCCGGACAGACCTTGCATCATGTTCGTGAACTGGAAAACGTAATATTGTGAAGATATTAATTGTCCCCAAGTTGACTTATAGGTTCAACAATGTTCTAGCAGCACTTTTGGGAGAAAATGCTGATTTAAACTTTACATAAAAAGTCAGAAGAACTAGAATTTCGAGATAAAAACTATAATTAAAAATACTTTATTTATTTATTTTTAAAGAGGGGGAAGAGAGCGAGAGAAACATTGATGTGAGAGAAAAACATAGGTTGGTTGTCTCTTGTCTGAGCCTCAACAGGGGACAGAACTGGCAAGCCAGCATGTGCCCTGACTGGGGATCGAACTTGTGACCTTTTGCGTTGTAGGACTCGGCCCAACCAAGTGCCCCTCAGCAGTCAGGGCAAAACTATAACTTTTCAAAAGAACGAACTTGGAGGATGCACGCTACCTGATTTCAAGATTTATTATAAAGTTACAGTAATTAATACGGTGCGGTACTGGCCAAAGTATAGACACATAAACGAATGAAGCAGAATAGAGCTTCTAGAGAGAGACTTACACATATATGTGGCCAATTGATTTTTTAAATTGAGATGCAGTCATGCCTCGGTACTCGTCAACTTCAGAACTCGTCAAACCTGGTACTTGTCAGAGTTTGAAAGAAAAGTGTGTTTTAGCACTCGGCGCTTGCTGGGGACTCGTCGCACTTGCGAGAACTTGTAGGAGTCACGACGCCTCCCTGAGAGAGAAGATGTCTTACGGGAAAAGTTGGTTCAGTGCTTGCCGGGTGCGGCACTTGCCATGTGCCCCAGGACAAATTAGCAATGAGTGCCGGGGTACCGCTGTAACTGTAGGTTCACGAGCAGTTGTGAGAAATTATACAGATAGATCCCAGGTACTCATTATCTTAACTTCTCTCCATAACGATCTTTGCAAAACTATAGTGTGACATCATTGATTAAATTACACTGATTCAATTCATCGATTCCTCCAGATTTCCCTCCTTTTACTTGTGCGTGTGCTTAGTTCCATGCAATCTTATCACACGTGTAGGTTTATGTATTTACCTCCGCAAACTACTTACAAAATAGTTCAGATTCCTTCTATTTCCCTTTTGTATCCACATTGATTTTCTTCTTTTACTCTTGTGTTTAACTTCTGTTCCCCCTCTTTATAATTTTGTCATTTAAAAACTATTATAAAAATTACATAGTATTTAACATTTGGGGTTTTTTACTCTGCATAATTTTCTGCTGGAGATCCATCCAGGTTGCATTGTGTTTGAGTAACTTCTCCTCTGCTGCGGAGCGCTATTCCGTGGTGCCGGTGCCCCTCGCAGTTGGTTTAACCGTTTGCCCTTGGGGTTGTTTCTAGTTTTGGCTATCATAAATGAAGCTGAAATGAGCATTCCCACACAGGTTTTTATGTGAACGTAAATTTCCGTTTTTTGAGGGGTAAACATCCAAGAGTGCAATTACTGGGTTGTGTGGTAACTGCGCATTTAGTTTTTTCAGAAACTGCCAAACTGTTTTCCAGTCCCATTTTCATTCTCACCAGTGATATGACTGGCCCAGCACCCTCTGCACCCTCATCGGCACTTGATGTCGTCACTATTCTTTATTTTAGCCATTCTGATAGGTGTGTGGCGAGATCTCATTGTGGTTTTAGTTGCATTTTCTCAATGAATAATGATTTTGTACATAGTTTCATTTGCTTTATATACTACCTATATATCCTTTTTGTTTAAATGTCTCTGCATGTCTTTTGTCCATTTTCTCATTGGATTTTTTCTTACTGTTGCATTTTCAGAGTTTTTCATACATTCTAGGTACTAGTCCTTTGTTAAATATATAGTAGATATATAGTTTGTCAATGTTTACTCCCAACTGGTATGTTGTTTTTTCATTTTCTTAACAGTCTTGTGCATACTAAAAGCTTTAAATTTTGATAAAGCCCAATTTATCAATTTTCAAAATCAATTCTTCTGCCCAGTCTAGCCCAAGATCCCCCAAATTTTCTCCTATGTTTTTTCTAAAATCTTATAGTTTTAAGTTTTACATTTGAGTTCATTTTGAGTTACTTTTTATAAGGTATGATGTTAATGTTCAATTTTCTTTTCTTTTGTACATGGGTGTCTAATTGCTCCTGCATCATTTGTTGAAAAAGTGCCAATTTTTTTTTTACAAAGGTGCAAAGTCCATCCAATGCAGAAAGCATAGTATTTTCAACAAATGATGCTGAAAAAATTAGATAGCCATATGCAAAAGTATGAACCTCAACTGATACCTCATTATGCAAAAAGTTAGCTCAAATAAATCAAAGATCTAAAAACCTAAAACTATGAAACCTAAAACCATAGATCTAAGAAACCTAAAATTATAAAACTGGAGGAAAATATAAGAGAAAATATATTTGACCTTGAGTTGGAGAAAAAATTCTTAAGTATGACACCAAAAATAATACTCATGAAAGAAAAGTGTTGATAAGTGGACTTCATTGAAAACTTCTAATCTTTGAAATTGTTAAGAAAATAAAGAGACAAGCCACACACTGGGGAAAGTATTTACAAAACCATACCTGACAAAACAACTTCTATCTAGCTTATACAAATAACTTCCCGAATTCAGTTATAAGTATATAGAAAATACAAAAAGGATTTGAGTAGACACGTCACCAAAGAAGAAATTCAGATGGCAAATAAACACATGGAAATGTAACCAACATCTTTTGTCCTTAGGGAATTGAAAATGGAAACTACGATGAGATACCACTTCACATGTATTAGAATGGCTAAAATAAAATAACAGCAACTGACAAGTGCTGACAAGGATGTGGTGCAACCAAACTCTTACACTGCTGATGGAAATGCAAGTTGGTACAGCCCCTTTGGAAAATGTTTTTTAGTTTTGTACAGAATTGACACGTACTTACTAGATGACCTAGCAATCTCTCTCCTGGATAGTCACCCAAGAAAAATGAAAATTATGCTTTATTCATAATCACTCAAACCTGGAAACAATCTAAATGTCCTAATGACATTTTAACCTGGGGGTTAAAACTGGTGCAGAGATAAATGATGGTACATCCATACGATGGACTAGCACTTGAGGAAACATGGATAAATCTCGAATGTGTTATGCTAAGTTATAAGCAAATGCAAAGGCTACTATAATCTAATTTTTTTGTATGACATTCTGGAAAAAGCAAAATTACAGGAACAAAGGACAGAGGCAGCAGAAGGGAATTTGTTTGGATAATGGAACTTTTCTACTTTTCTGTACCTTGATTTTGATGGGGGTTACATAACTGTGTTTGTCAAAACTCATAATATTGACATCAACAGACAGGGAACTTCACTGTGTGTAAATAAAAAGATCAGTAAGAAAGTACTCCTATAGAAAAATATACACCAAAATCTTAAAAATTACCTCAAGTGGAAGGATACTGCATAATTTCAATTTTTCTTTCTGTTTATGTAACATTTCTGTAATAAAATAATTTTCAAAATAAAAATAAGAGAAAAGCTAATACATGCTCATTGTGGAATATTTGGAAAAGATAGAAAAGTGGGTGTAGGGAAAAAAATTACTGTAACCCAATCACCTTTGGTCATAACATTTTAATCTATGTCATGCCTATCTTTTCTTTTTATATGTCTACACGTGTTTCCAAATGACGTGTTTGGTTTTGTCTCTGTTTAAACCAGTAATAATTATTTTAAATTTCAAGAGCATATATACTTACCCTAAGAAATATATTCCTGTTGTTGATAAAAGCAGTGGCCACTTGTTCTCCTTTGGATGCCACACCCATGCAGGGCATGAGACCTCTGCCTGGTTTTGGGGACCAGAGCCAGCACAGCAGCCTCCTCCCCTTCGGGAAGCATGTGAGCTGCCACTCAGCCAATGCCGTCCATGCAGAGCTGGCTGATGCCTGGGCGGGCCTCTGCCAGGACACTCATGTGAACGGATGCCCATTGGATGCACATCCACAGATATTGTATCTCCAGGAGCTGTATGTATTTCTAGCACAGGAAGTACCTTACTCAGATAGCCCTCTAACGGGCTTTGTATTTGCCGTCAAGTCTAGTGCCCTTCTTGGCCTCCTCTCAAATTCAAAGTTCCTTCATTGTTCCATCTTTTATCTCAAGTCCAAGTAGCACATTCTTTCAGTCCGCCCTGCTCAGCTGAGCTTGTGTGTATAACAGACTTTTTCTCAGGTTTGTATCATGTTTCCTTTTGGGCAGCTCCTTGATTGTTCTAGCTGCTGTTCTCTTTGACCTCTGGGCGAGCCACTTCTCACAATTCTCTCTCTGTGTCTCCCGGTCCCTGTCTCTCTCTTCGCATGCCTCTCAGCCTCTCTCTCTCTCTCTCTCTCTGCCCCTTGCCCCCACCCTTTCTCTCACTCTCCTGTTTTCTCCCTCCCATTTGGACTCAGGTGTCGTACAGAGAGGTCTGGGGAGCAATCCTGCCTCCGACCCCGCAGGGCCAAAATATCTGTGGTAATTCTACATCTGGCACCAAGTGTTTGTGCAAATATTTCTAATGAATATAAATCACCGAGTGTGATGATTATGAAGGAGAATGTTTTTTGGATTAACTTTGCAGTAATTTTTTCTATATGTAGGGAGAGGCAGTGTAATATCGTGGTTAGGAGTAAGCACTCTGGGGCCAGATTACCTGAATTCCTGTTGTGCCACTTCCAGCTGTGGGATGTTGGGTGAGTTACTTAACTTCTCTGTGCCTTGATTTTTACATCTATAAAATAGAGATTTTAATGGCACCTACCTCATGGTGTTGCTGTGAGGACTAAATTGGTTTTATTAGGATCATTTGGAGGAGTTCCCGGCACATTTTCAGTGCTACACGAATGCTAGCTCTTCTCAGTGAGGGGTAATTTCACCTCTGTAAGCCACTGAAGATGATGGCAGAAGTAAGTGTTACCTACAAATGCTAAATTTAAGTTGGGGAGTAAGCCAGTTCCCAGAAAAGGATTCTCTGAAAGTGAGCAGGCAAGGGCCTGGGGAACTGAGAAGGCCGTGGGGTGCTCTCAAAGGACCGAAGTTAAAAATTTCTAGCAGCCGTCCCAGACAGAACAGTTTCCTGGACAGCTGTTACGTCTGTGAGGACGTAGCCAGAAAGTGGCTTGTCCTGTCCAGTTTCATGTGTGTGTGAGTGTGTGTGTGTGTAGATGGGGACGGGAATTGGGAAGGTCTTTACTTCACCTGTGCTCCGTGAGCTGTGCGGAGGTGACATCAATGAATGCTATTTAAAATGACACTACTACTAACTAGGAAGCTCTGCCTTTCCTCTTGGTCAATTCTTACTTAGACCTGGGAGAAACTTACCTGTTAGGAAGAAGTCAACAAACCTTATTTTGGCTTTTGAAATGTAAACTCAAGACCCTGAGAAGACTATTTACCTTTCACATTTTGCTCTGTCTTACCTGGTTAGTGACTCCTACACAAAGGTGTAATCATTTCATCATTTCCACAGAGAACAGAGGCAGCAAAGAGCTATTTCAGCAATACCCATGCCTCTGGGAATGGGCTGTTCCTGTGAAATGCACAAGGAGGAAGAGAGGACATTTCCTAATTTGATTATACATTTCCAGCATGCATCTGTTCAAGGCAGCGGAATATGTTTACACGAGCACTCATCTGCTTTCTTACAGCGGTGCTGATTGAATCTTTTCATCTGACCCGAGGATTCCTGTGCATGCCCTCCCACCAAACAAAAACAAAACACAACACAACACAAACTAGCAACTGGCAGCAAACTACAGGAAGGAGATAGGATCAGCAAAAGTTTGTGCCCGGGGGGATTTAGTTCCAGATACAGCAGAGAAGTAGAGTAAGACGGGCTGGGCGGAGAGTGGGCCTGGAGCTACCTCGGAGGGCCAGGAGGTCCTCGTGGAGAGGGTGCCTGGCTATGTGACTGCAGGAGGGTTCGAAGTCCTCGTTTATTTTCCTCGGGCAAGTATTTTAAAAGTGAAATTTAAAAGTAATTCTATTTACTGTAACCTAAAAAAGCATAAAATGCTTAGGAGTAAATTTTACAAGACATCCACCCTGAAAAGTACAAACCCCTGCTGAAAGAAATTAACAAAGACCTAAATAAATAGAGAATGAATGTATATGTATATTTAGTTCATGGGTCAGAAGTCTAATATTATTTAGCTGTCAATTCTCCCTGAATTGATCCATAGAATCAATGTAAGACCAATCGAAATTCCAAATGGAATTTTTTTTTCTGGTAAAAATGGACAAGTTGATTCTCAAATTTACATATATATATAAAAAACCCCAAAGGTCTTTGGATAGCCAAAACAATCTTGAAAAGGGGGTATTTTTTATACTTTAAACTTTGATGACTAAAGCGCTGTTGTTTAATGCTTTAAACTCATGTGGGGAAAACTTAAAATACTGATATACTCAGGGCTTTTATTTTTTGTTTGTACTCTCTGTCTTTTCTGGTGGTTAACACTGAAAAGTAATGTCATGCTGCCTCTGGCTGGCCCCCTTCTTTTCTTAGTTGGAAAGTTAGAAAGGGTGGGGGTGGAGGTGAGTGCCGACAGAATACGTGGTGTCCCTGCACGCTCCTGTTAGTTTCCAAGCGTACAGACAAAAATGTAGCTCTAGCATACACAACTCCCTAAATTTACTAACAAAATCCCTGTGTAAATCTTAAAAGGTGGTTTATATTTATAACCACTTCCTAATGTCTTCCCTCCTTTGGTCCTCTCTTTAGACATGCTAACCATAGGGTTTAGAAAAACTGGGACTGTTTAGAGAATGTTGGAGAATATTGGATTAAGGCCAGGATGTGTTAAACTTCTAAATGTAAATATCTACTAACATCCCATGGTGAGTGGGAGTGCAGCGAGCATTTATATTTACCATCGGCTTCCAGAGATTCACATTAGCCAGGCTGCAAAGTTAATCTGGATTCAAAACTTGAATGGAGCTCCTTTGCTCTGTACGGTCTGTGAGTGGATGTGAGTGGTGATGACAGCTGCTAGAATAACAAAATTGAGGAGAGGAAAAAGGATAGCACAGCTCTCATCCTGAGCTCAATTGTTGCTAATTGGAGGACCAGTCTCAATATCCAGGCAGCTTGTTCTGGGCTCAAATGGCAGACAGATGCTCTAAAGCCCTTGGGCTCAGGTGTCTTATAATTGTGGATCCAGCCAAGGACAAATTTGATTTGTAGCCCACATTTTGACCTCTCGATAGTGCAAAGTGCTGGGAGTTGTTCCCACTTTGCCCCTCTCTTTCAGATTGTTTCCATCACAGTCCCCCATTCCCAACTGCTTGTCGATTTCCAGAACTGCGTCCATATTTTACTAACAGCCAATCCTCAGGAGATTGAATTCCAGAAAGAATGATGGGGAAGAAATGAGACTAGAGGAGGACAGAGGACAGACTCATTGTGAAGGTCACTGTGAAGCTGACCCATAGGCTTTTGGGGGGCAGAAAATGAATGCTCGCTTGGGAGGTACGTATTGTAGTTCTGGCAGACCACATCCACCTCTCCAGCGCAGGTTTTTGTATGGGTAAAGCCAAGTTAAAAAGGACAGTGAAGGCAAGGTTGAAGGGAAAGAGGGGCATGAGAGCCAGGCATAACTCCCTCTTGATGTGTAAGGAGGCTGTGTTTGGTAGTAATTCAGAAGACTTAATAACTAATTGGGTTTTATGAGTCTCAAAACTTTTCAGTTACCAGGTGTCACAATTACCTCTCAGGAAATCAACAAGCCCCTACAACAGTGTCATCACCACTAGGGGGGCCCTTGAGTATTTATCTTAAAAATAATAGCTCCTATTGACGTTAAGCTTATGGGATGGGACCTTGAGGAGTTGTCTCCCCCAGTTAGGACACAGCCTCAGCATTGCCAAGCCCCTCACCACACACAAATGCACTTTGCACACCAACAGTGAACAGATATCAGGGCACTGCTTAGAACTTTGCAGGTTTCTTTATTTATATCAGACCGATGTGGCCACAGTCATTAAACCTTTCTCTTCAAGCACAAAACCTGGTTTAAAAGTCTTTTTTGTAAAAAAGTATTTGTGACATTATAAGACATAACATGCATCTCTTGTTATGTATCTTACTGATCTTATGGACAGTCATCAGGCACCAGCTACTGATGACTACTGAGCGCTCAGAACATGGCTCATCCAAACCGGCACGTGCTACAGTTACAACATGCACACTCAGCTTTAAAGATTTATTGTGACTAAACCTTCCACTATCTTACAAATAGTTTTAATATTGACTACAGGTTGAAATAATAATACCTTGGATACATGGACTAAATAAAATATATTCAAATTAATTTCACTGCTATTTTTACATTTTAAAAAATGCAGCTACTAAAACTTAAAAATTACATATGTGGCTCATGTTATATTTCTATGAATAGTACTCCGCTAGATTTTAATATTAGAAACATGTAAAAAGAAAGCTCATCAACAGGCAAGATGCTCACTGATTCAAGCTATTTCTCTCACTGAAACACTAAATATTCAAAACACACTATGTGACCAACACTTCATCAAATGAAAGGCATTTAATAATTTCAGTGGGGAGAAAGGTGTGCTAAGAAGACCACCCTTTAGTCATTGCTGAATCCCAGACAAGAAATGAAGGGTCAGCGTCACACCCACCGGACCATCACGGGGATGACCATCCGTGAAGAGTCCGGTGAGTGGGGAAAAGCTACAAAACAGTAACAAGACCATGGGCCATAGAATTCGAAGTAAGAACGAATCTTGGTCATCACAGATTGCAAAGCCTTCATTTTTATGAAGAGGGTGGAAGGGAAACAAAAAACATCAATATCCATGAAGAGTAAATGACTTGCCCAACATTATACAGAATCATTGGTCTGTACAGACCAATCAGAAAAGGCCCCTCCACCTCAGGTGAACAGGGCTTGGTTTCACCCCAACTTTCTTGCTTGGCCAAGGGTAGTTGTGTACAAATGTAGGCAGAAGCCCTGAGAAAGGTCACTCTTCTCAGATCCTTCCCTCATGGTTGAGATAGTCCTTATTTCAAAACATTTTACTTTTCACCCCTTTCTCTGAGGTTCACTGTGGAAAAGCATTATGTCTATCACAATCCTTGAGTATTTCAGATTGTAACAAAATCCTTTTATTATTTTGTGTTGTTTTAGGAGTTTCAAACATACACTTCAACCTTAAGTGTGAATCCATGATCCTCATTAAAAATGTAGTATTAATATGTATTTTTAAAGACTTTATTTATTTATTTATTTTTAGAGAAAGGGGGAGGGAGGGAGAGAGAGAGGGAGAGAAACATCAATGCATGGTTGCTGTCATGTGCCCCACACTGGGGATCTGGCCCTCAACCCAGGCATGTGCCCTGACTAGGAATCCAACCCACGACGTTTTGGTTCACAGGCCAGTGCTCAATCCACTGAGCCACACCAGCCAGGGCTAAAAGTATAATATTAATATTTTAAAAAATTAAATGAAGAGGAACTTCAACATCATATAGAGCAGAATTTGGGGTACATTTGTGCTATTAGAAAACCCATCACATTTTATATTTATAGACCAAATATTTGATTGCAGGCAATTGCATCAGGAAGTTGAATGAACTTGTGGGGGTATTTCTTTTGGTGAGATCAAAGTTTTAAAAAATTGTTTGTAAGGTGATAAACTCATTAACTAAATTTTTAAAAAATACATACTCTTCTTGAGGGCTAGCATTTTGGAGGCCTGCCCTGATCTCTATCTTCCCGCCCCCCAGCTTTATCGAGATAGAATTGGCACATAACATGGTGAAAGCTTTAGGTGTACCACCTGTTGATTTGATACATTTATAAATTGAAAAATGATCATCACCATAGTATTAGCAACTGCCTCCATCCTGTCACATAGTTGCCATGTTTATTTTATTATTATTTTTTTGTGATGAGAATATTAAAATCTACTTTCTTAGCAACATTCAAGTTGACCATATTTATTTTAATTTTAAGTTTCTCATTTTGGGGTTAGGGATTTACTCCCCCAGAATTAAACATTATTTTTTTTAACTTTAAAGGAATAAGAAATATATGTATAAAAATTTTATTTTTATTTCTTGTATCTTCTTTGAGATTAGTTCCCCTTAATAGTTAATAACATGTTTTTTTACCCATCTCTTTGGAGAGATGGTAATCGATACTACCATTAGTGATTGATATTCAATTATTTCTAGATAATTATTTTTGTTTTTTTTTATTTTTTGCTAGTAACTTAGCATTCAAGATTTTTCTCTGAATATAGATTTCTAACTCTGGATCTTATGGCTTCTTTCTATAATTACAGTCTGGGAAATAACTTCTCCCATTTTCTTGATGCAATTTAGCTACAAATGTTGGTCATATTTGTTTTTGGAAAGCTTATTTCTTTGTGAATTAAAGATTAGAATAATTTGTCAATTGGAATACAGTTTGTTTCCTGGCTATTCTGGTCACCTAAATATTTGTTTCTTATTGGTAAGTTGTATTTAAATATAGTAAGATTTCAGTTTCTAGATTCCAAATTACTAAAAAGATAATTCATTTAAAAGATAACATTCTTTTAGTAACATTTAATATTTAAAAATGATTCTGAAATGTTGTGATATTTCAAATTGCTTTGAGAATGTATTTCAAGAGAATGATATTCAAGATAGGTTCAGGATTATGGGTTATTTTTTCTAATATGGTGTGTAAATTACGAATAAAACATTCTGAATCTGGATTTCATGTGTTTTGTGGACTCAGTCTCATTACCTTTGCTTTCACAGTTCCCATACAGTAATGCTCAGTTGGCCAGAAAATCCCATTTCCAACCCCCAAAACAACAGAAACAACAAATCCCCCAGGTTCGGTAATAAACATTCTCCTGTTCAGAATGCACCAACGTAATGACTTATTGATAACATTCCATCACTTAGTTAAATAATTTTCTATAAGTTGTACTCTTCCCACTACAGGTTTAGATTCTGCCTTGTGTCACCTCAGACCTGGTTCTCAACATCTGTATTAACAGTCCAATGCGACTGACTGACCTGGTGGTTACCTTTAGGGATAAATGTTGTGTCTACGACATTGTAATGTAAACAAAACTCCCCTCATCTCCATGAAAGCTGCCCAGAATAATTACTGATAGTGTCTGTTTCGCCAACCAGATTGGGAGCCTGGGGTGTGTTCCAGGGTTGTTATATCTATTTTGCCCACTCCGCCCCTGTCATCTAGCCCTAGGCTTTGCACATGGTGAGCACTGAAGAATGTTTATGGGTTAGAAATAAAGAAGCGTATTTAAAATAGGCTTGGGAAAGCACTTCCTTTACAGATGCCGTATTGGTCTTCATTGGCGCCAACAAGACCTTCAAGAACTCTCTGCTTCGTACATAACTCTGCGTTCATCAGGCCGGCGGAGGAATGGAGCAAGAGCAGGGGTCCTGAGTTTGTTTAGTGTCAGAGGCTGAAATGTATGGGACCTCCAGAGAGTAATGCACTGAGGGACAGGGGTGGGGGAGGTGCTGCAGTGGAGAGGCCTTGGTTTCTAGGCAGGACCTGGTGCTTCCAGGTGCTGTCCTCACCTATGGTAGGGGTATATTTTTGCATCTGCCAAACATGGGTGTATATTGTGGGCTAGTGAATAAAGTTAAAGGGCTGGTTTTCCTCAGATGTCCACATGCACACAGATCTGCTGAGCATCTTGTTCAACTGCAGATTCAGATTCAGTGGGTCCGGGCTGGGGTCTGAGATGCTCTGCCCCTGGCTAGTTCTCAGATGATGCCCACGCTGCTGAGCCATGGACCACACACAGAGCAGAGAAGCGAGACCTGCTTAATTCACCTCTGCATGTCTCATCCTGTGATGGGGAGAGACCGGGTCCTCAGTAAATGTCTGCTGGGAAAAACAAACAAACAACAAAAAACAAAAACCAAATAAACAAATAAAAAACAACCAGACAGTTCTAATTCATACCAAAGCTGTACAGCTTTCAATTCAGAAACAGGCCCTTACAGGATAAACGAAGGATTTTTAATTCTAAACACTTTGCTTTTAATATCAAAATCTTGGTGGACTGAGAGCACAGAGCATTAACCATGAGCCACAGAGTTGGATGGCTGGTTTCCACCTTGTAAGGGACTATGTCTCACAGTCAGGAGGGAGGACTAGAGTCACGGGGAGAGGTGAGGTCCTCGTGGGCACCTAGGAAGGGGTCCCAGAGCAGAGAGGACAGTGGCACCATCTCTCAGGCTTTAATAAGGGAGAGTGGAAGACCCCCAGCAGCAGACCCTGAGGAGTGGATCCGTGAAGGGGAGCACAGCCTCCTGCACAGCCCTGAGCCCCCTTAGAGACTTTGAATTGGCAAGTACAAGAGTTCCAGAAGTTGGGCTTGTAATCTAAGTCATGTACTATCTAAGTTGGAAAGAAATAAAGTATGTTTTTTTTGTATCTCCGAGGTGAATCGGTAAATTTTAAACTTGCTCCAGAAGTCTGATATTAGGCTCCACCTGAAGCTGAAAAAAAGTAGAGAGGCAAAGGGACAAAGCAAACAGAATGTCATAGAAAATGCCAGACAATGATTGCATGTCCACAGTAGCAATTTCTTGGGTGTCTTGTGCCTAGCTGATGGAATAAACTAGATTTGATCATGAACCTAAGCTGCTGGGAGTAGGATGAAAATTCCTAAGCACTTCAAGAGGTCCTTAGTGACTCCAACAAGGAGAAAGGTCCAAATGCACAGTTCACTGCCCTACACAGGTCATGGCATTTTGCTCTCCATGAGAACCAGAACTGACACAGATCACTCTCAGTGATGCTGTTCACACAGATTCTGTTTAAGACACAAAACCTGGAAAAGACACAGAGAAAATCTGCCTTAAAGAAATCATGTTCAGCCCTGGCTGATGCACCTCAGTGGACTGAACGTGGGCTTTGAACCAAAGGGTTGCTGGTTCAATTCTCATCAAGGCACATGCCTAGGTTGCAGGCCAGGTCCCTGGTGGGGGCCACGTGAGAGGCAACCACACATTGATGTTTCTCTTCCCTTCTGTTCCCTCTTTCTAAAAATAAATAAATAAAATCATTTAAAAATTAAAAAAACAAGAAATCATGTTCAAGGGAGAGTACAGAGCACTTTTGTTTGTTGGCTGTTCTTTACTACCAACCACTTGAAACCCACATACCGAAGTTAGTACCCATCTGCAATGCAGTCCCTCCCACCCCACCCCAAGGGGACCCCATGTTCCACCATCCTCTGCCCCATGAGATGCATGGGGAGTCTGAGAACCCCGTTCAAGTTGCTGGACTCTCACAGGCATGAGTCCAGTTGCAACATCTGGTGGCTTGGGAGGGGCGTTGGCCTGAAGCTTGGAAAACTGTTGTGACATCCCTGTCCTCACGAGAGGCAGCTTTCTACCACAGCTTCCTCTTGGAGCTTCTGCACCACCCACGCTGACAACCGTGTAAGTGGGTGGGATCATGAAGCAAGTAATGGTGGGACCCCAGATCCCTGGCCTTTTAAAAGGAGTAGACT
Source organism: Tonatia bakeri (assembly GCA_004024845.1). Classification (NCBI taxonomy): domain Eukaryota; kingdom Metazoa; phylum Chordata; class Mammalia; order Chiroptera; family Phyllostomidae; genus Tonatia; species Tonatia bakeri. The sequence continues at coordinate 47,220 of PVIA01004894.1, read as the reverse complement.
AAGAAATCAGTGCCTTGGAAGATCACAGGCCATTTTGGTCCTTTGCTAATTTCCTCAAGCTTAGATCTTAGGTTTGACAGACAACTCTGGAACTCCATGTTTCTGCTTACACTGGGCCCCTAATGTGGCTGATTACAGTTCAGATCCCCAGGCTTTACCTCAAACCTGGTGATTAATGTCCAGAGGTGGGACTTAAAAAACTCTTCTTTCTGCCATTCCTCCCTCCCTTCCTTCCTCCCTTCCTTCCTTCCTTCCTTCCTTCCTTCCTTCCTTCCTTCCTTCCTTCCTTCCTTCCATCCTTCCTCTCTTCCTCCCAGCCCTCCCTCCTTCATTTCTTCTTTCCCTCCTTCCTTTTTTCTCCCTCTCCCTCTTTTCTTTCCTCCCTTCTTTCTTTTCTGTTTTCCTTCATTGTCCATCTTCCTTCCATCAAAAAATAAGCTTCACCGGTGTTTTCTGCAGGTCACTAGGGGTTGGACAGCGGTGGTGTTTTCCAGCTCTTTCTGAGGTTTTTGCTGTGCTCCTCTGGCTGTGCCCCGAATTCTCTTTGGCATCACGAATGAGGCTTTGATGTCTTGCCCAGACATTTCTAGCAAGTACCCCTTCCCCTGGTCTTTGCCTCTGTTATTTCTGTCTCAGCCAAGGCCCTGCAACAGCACTGAAATATAGAGAGATGGGCTAAAGACCACGCCTGGGAGAAAGCCTAGATTGGGATCATGGCACCTGTCACATCAGAAGGGCGATGAGGAGAGAGTCATATGATTAGTGTTTCAGAGGAGAGGAGAGCAGTTTAGGAAGGGAGGTAAGCATCACGCCGATATCCACAGACATGCCAAAGAGAACGTGTACCACATCAGGAAGGGCAATTCATCGCAGTGCCAGTGGGTGGTGGGAGATGCAGCCAGACCACAGGAGTGAAGGACAGTGTGAGGAAGCCCCATTTCAAGGGATAGGAAATTGCTTCCCAGTATGGCCACTGTATGGCCCAGTATGGCAAGTTAGCTCCATTTTCTCAGTTTCAGGGTCCTCATCTGTAAAATGAAGATAAAAATAGTTATGAAGTTTAATTATTTGCCTCCATAGTAGCTAGATCTACAAAACAGGGCTTGGCCTGAAGTAAAAACTCAAAAACTATTTATTTTTCCTCCTCCTCGCCCTCTTCTTTCTCTTTTACATCTCATTACAGACCCAGGGCTTTGCACACAAACATGGCCTTCTTATTATGATTTTAGTTGTTAGAGACATCACCCTTGAGTTAAAATTAAAACTTTCTCTGGGCGCACACTTCCCTCTTAAATTTGCCGATGGGCATGCCACCTTTTTCTCTGCAGTTTAATTCGTTTGAATCTCAGGCAAGTTTCAAAGATCTGAAATCATGCTATGTCCCGCCAAGCAAAGTCCTGGTGTGGGGCTGGGTCTTGTGTTGAAAATATCTGTAAATTTGTGTTTCTCACATGAAAGAGTGTCCTTTGGCGCATTGGATCCTCTTTGCTTCTTTCCTCAATCAGGATTCGTTTGCTTTATTTTATTTCTCAGACATCTCGTTCATGTGTGTTGAAACTTATTCACACATGTGTGGGCTTTCCCCATTGATTGAAATCTCTACTAGGGCTGTAAAGAACTGGGAAAAAAAACCCATATTGTCTTCCCAAGTAGAAGTTATTACATTTACAGTTACAGAGAGGAAGGTAAAAGCAACACCAATTTGCCTTCGATGGTCTTCTACACAAGCTGGGGGCTGGAGAGGTGAAGTCACTGGAGGTAGTCAATTATTTTCCTCAGCTGGCTTCAGTGTTATGGGAAGCCCCTCAGGGCAGAGCTGATGGTGTCTACTTCTCTTTTACCCACAGCACTAGGTCTAGATTTGTTAACTGTATTGGCTTCTTTTCTAATGCTTAATAACAGATATTCAATCTTTAAAACATGGTGTTACCATGCCTTTGATGTAAGGGTGGAAATTGCCACCACTGAAAATGTCTTGACATCACTCAAATTTTCTGGGACCCTGTTTTGGTTCCCAGGGCATCTAAGTTCTTAACGTACCTTTAAACCTTAACACATTGCTTATTGCTTCCAGATACTGAGGCAGTCCTGTCTTTGTTGGAAATGCTCTACTACCCTACTCAATTGCAAGCAGTGGTAAAGGAGTGCTATATTGGTGGCCTATTGTTCTAGCCTGGCAGACCCTGGAAGACATTTGTAACATGTTTTTTAAGTTTTAGATTTTAAAGCGAATATTTACAGGGTCAGCTGTTTAATGTTTTTTTCACTAATTAGACTAATCCCTTGCAGTTCGCCCCTCCTTTGTGTTTTATGTTTATTGTGATCCATATAATACGTAAAAATACATAAAGTCTTTACTATAGTAAAAAAAGATGTAATAAGTAATTAAGTAACTTCATTATTGAGCTCTCCTTGGCCAGGGTCATTTTAGCCACATCTTCCTCTGGTCCCTTCTCCTTTTGTTGTGAAAGCTCCCCGGGACTGTGCCTTCAGGGGACCCATAATTAAGAAGCCTTTGTTCCCAGTGGGCCCTCTGTTCTCCTGGCCCACCTCCCTGGGTGATGTATTGGAACAACCAGTGGGTCCAGGGGTTTTATCCTCCCATCCCCTCAGGGGCCTTGTGGTCTCTGTTGAGTTTTAGGCTTTGGATTTCCAGAGATCTCAGCTGGGGAACACTGGGTGGCCTGGCCTGCCTTCTCTGCTTTAAGTGCGATAGAGCTGTGAGCAAAGGGCCTTTCTGGAAGAGGGGAAAATGCTGCCCACCAGCTGGGCTTGGAGTGCAGCTCCACTCTGGGTTAGAGGGTTCCTGGAAAGACGATGTCCAGAGTTAGTGCCATGTTCTTTGTAGGACTAACTATGTACCGATGTGTCACCGACATCTGGTTTTCCCTGGAGATGTTTACATGCAACTGTTCATGGAATCAGTCCACCATGCAAACTCATCTTGCTGAGAAAATGTGTGCAGATGATTTAACTTAATGACTTAGTTAAATTGAATGGCTTCCAGTAGCATAGTAATGTGTTTTGAGAAGTTTTGAAAAAGAGAGAGGAAAAGCTGGTTTCTCATCTCGTTCAAATGATTTTCCATTCCTCAGGGGGAGAAAGGAAAGTCTGAGAATCCAGCAGAATTAATGCAGGTTACCCATTACTTCATTTTATAATGTTTGGCAAGGAAAACAGGTAAGTCAGTTAAATCTGTTTACGTGGCTCTTCCAGGTGTTCCTTGTGGATGGGACCTGGGTTGCAGGGACAGTGAAATGGACTTCTGCTGAGATGCCTTCCTGGGAAGCAGTGGGCCTGTTTTATAAGCAGGCCGGCAACACCTGGAATGGGTTCATGAGGGACCCAGGGGTTTACCTGAGCATTTGTATGCAGCCACCCCTCCAGCAGATGAAGAACCTGAGAAGCCCATCTCTGACCCCTCCGGCTGTTATGGGGCCACTGGGATCAATTCCTGTCCTTCTATTTGTTGGCAGGGTGACCTTGCCAAGTCATGAGATCTCTCTGCACACCCTAAGGAGAATTCTACCTGAGAGAATTGTTGGGACAATTACATGACACAACAGATGTGAAAGGGTCTTATAATCTGTGAACCAATATACAGTAACAATGTATTCTAAAAAATTATTCCTAGGAAAGTATGTTTTCAGCTAGAGCACAGTAGAGAAGAAGGTGGAGGATAGGTAGAAGGAAAATACTGACTTTCTAAGACCTGTTCCAAAAGGTAAGCAACACCGGTGTTTGTGAAAAGATGGCCTCACAGGAGAGAGTCAAGGACGGCTGTTAGTAGGGGCCGCAGGCTATGTTGGTGCCATAGTGGAACCAACCTCAGTATGTCTAGCAGTAGAAGGTGAGAGAGTGGAGACTGCACTGGGCAGATGAGGATAACAATGCCAGTGACCTTGACATCAGTTGAATAGGCAATCCGGCCAGACCTTGCTTGGTGCTTGTACTTGCATCACCCCATTTGTTCTTCACCACCATTGACTCTACTCAAACTTTCATCTGCTTTTTACAGAGGACAATTCTTGAAGAAGCTGAGAAACTTGTCCAAATTTACACAGCTAGAAAGTAGCAGAATGGGATTCAGACTCAGGTCTGATCCACTTTTGAACCAACACTCTTAAAGGAAAATAAATATAACAAGGTTTCTTCCCCCCCCTTCTTCCTGAAGGCCCAATACAGAAATGTTCTTTTCCTCTACAAACTGTATCAGGATTATTCCCCCAAATCACTTAGATCACCTAGAAAAATAAAAGTAGGAAGGGAGGAGGAGGCAATGCCGTGTGGCTGCAATTAGTTGCTTACGATCAGCTAGAAGCAGGGGCACGTCTGAGAATCGCTCGTCCTCAAGAGGACCTCTGGGCTCTCCCTTTTGAGATCTCAGGACAGACGCTAAAGTGCAAGACTGCTCTTCATCAGGACACGATGCCGTGTTTTTGGTTTCTAAGAATTCCCTCCAGCATTTAGCTCTGTTCCTCATATGTCGTTCAAAAAAGAAATATTTGGTGACCAGTAGAATCAATGGAAATGGGAAACAAAACCAAAATTTCTCCCTGTAGATCTTGTCTCCTTATCACTTCTAAAAAATTACCTATGAAGCTTGTGGCTCTGAAAATTTCTGTATATGAGCTCTGAAAGCCACTCCCTGCATTGGTTCTGCTTGGGCAGGTGAAGCCTCACGTGGCTCCCAGCTCTGTTAGTGCAGAAGTTTCGACCCCATTTAGCTGCTGATTTGAAGTGTCTATCGAATTCACTCCATATCTGGAGGAAGGACCAGTTGTGTCTGGAAAGGAACTAGATCTATTTGGCTTGTCACTCAAGCTTTTGGTTCTCTGTAATTTCTTCTTAGGCTTCTACTTGTGTTTACATAAAAAATAAACAAACATGAAAACCTTAACAAAACAGAGAGAGGACGTTTACAAACAGGGCGATGCTGATTTGTACCTACCTAACAGTTTCATTGTGTTAAGACTATTTCTCTTTTAATTTTCTTCATTCTTTGATCAACCCCACCTACATTTGGATCATTGAGATGGTATCCCCAAGAAGTTCTACTGAAAAGAAAAGACACAGTGGTGCCAGGAGGCAAGACGTTGTTCTATTTAGTGTGGAGGTAAAATCATTCGTTATCACTGGGAAGATGAGCCTGGGGTTGTACAATTATTGTCTGTTCACTTGTGTGTGAGGATGATCCAGGGGAGATGTTGGTGATGGGCCACAGAGATGGTGCACACAGCACTTCAGAAACTGTAAAACCTAGAAAAACCACATCTTCTGTCTCATGTCTCTGTGAGAGGACTCTTATTTAAGTACTTTCTGTTAGTAGTGTGGCTTGTATTTAGGAGAGAGTGCCCCAGCTTCCATCTTTTACTCCTGTCATTGGTGAGGAGTAGTATACACGCTTCCTTGTGTCTGAAGTCCTTCCCAGGTAGTTTTGCTGGTAACTCACAGAGTGGAACAGCGAGGGGGCCGTAAAGAACAGGCAGACGCGTCCTTCTGGGCTTCCCGCTGCCCCAGAGAGCAAGGTTGCCACTTTGCCTTTCTGAACCTTAGTTTTCTGCTTTGCCTACTTCACAGAATGGCTGCAGGCACTATGCAAATTTAAGGTACTTTACCACTTGTAAAAATAATTTTGGAAAGAGCAGGTCATTGTAAAGTATAAGATAAAAATCAAGAAAAAATTTAATTCTGTTCAAGTACTGTTTAAGGCAAAATCATATAAATTGGAACTCCTCATGTTGTATGAACCATGTTTGATTATATAGGGTTCATTAGTGTGACAAAATAGAAATATATTGAACAGTTACTTAAGTTTGCAGTATAAAAATCAGAAACTGCTTTATTTTGTAAACATGTAGTAGCGTGTCTTATTAGCATCCTTTTAATCCATAGTCAAGGTGATTAAACAGCTGAGTTATGGTTGCTTTGTACTGCTTGGGTAACATTTGTACAGTTATTCTACTTATTTATAATTACTAAATTATAAGGATTAAAATGCCATAATTAATTGTAGTTAGTCAGGCTTATATAACATTTTACTTACTCAGATTACTTCTACGTTAGGATACAGAACGGCTTTTTGTTTATTTTTTAAAATTAAATGCCTTACATTTACATACTGCTTTGTAATTTTTGCAGCCAGAAGTTATGGAGACTGATCTTCCTGGCACCAGAACCCTGGGCTGGGTGGTCTGGTGTGGGGGCGGGATCCCTCAGTCCTGAGTTATCCCTCCATTTTATATCCACCACAAGTGGGTTTGAGACCAGCCGGTGCCGCCTCTCCACCCCTCTGCCCCCTACCCCTCTGCCCCTTAGCCCCTTCTACCCATCTGGATGAATGTGGTTTCTTCAATTCCTCAGTTGTTGGACTTCCATACCGCTTGATTTTCTGACAGTTCTGAGTGATGGTTGTTCTGTATTTTAGTTGTAATTTTGCTGCGGTTGTGCATGGAGGCTCAACTTGACCGGAAATCTGCTTTGTAATTTTCAAAGCCTTTCAGAGACACTACTTAATTTGAGACTTGCATAATACAAACTTTCTGTATTTTTCTCTCAAAATATTGTGGAAGGTGAGACATTGGTGGCTCCAGCATTCCCAGGAAACCCAATGCTAATTTACCCCTGAGGACATTGTGAAGTTAGATTCTCCTCCTTAGATGTTCTCCCAGCATTGCTTTCCTTTCCCTGTGACCCTTGCTGCACTTGTATTTGTATGTTAATTTCTTTGGCGACCCGGTGTCTTTCTCTCCCATGAGATGTTAGGTTCCAGGAGGGCAGGACCAGCCTGTTTGCTCATCTCTGTGTCCCCAACTCCTCGCTCGGTGCCAGCTCTTAGTCGGGGCTCAGTGGAGAGCTGATAAATGAATGAATGCATCTAGGACAGTGCTGCTTCCATGACATAGGGTCTCCCTTTTCGAGGCTTCCAGAAGTTCCCTTGTGGTCTCACTACTGCAAAGAACATTGCTTCTCCAAAAACGGTTGGTTTGTTTTTAGCTCATAGACACTCTCAGCTGAGTATCTATCTGTTCATATTCTCCTGTTTCTGTTGGCAGCTAGAAAGCTTTGAATTGTGGTTGACTCTTCGCAAGTGTGTAGAACTTCACAGTATATGCTCTATGCACTGGCCTCCTTCCTGCTTACAGTTTTGTATTCCCATTCCTTGGTTTCCCTTCTCCTTATTTTTCTTTACCATTGTTTTGTTTACTATATTGCATATTTTATGTGACCCGTGCTATTATTTGAAGTCTATTTGGCACTAGGTTGTACAACATAGTACTCATATGAATGGCGCCTAATGGACTGTGGCAACAGGTAACAAGTTAGAATTTTAAGAATGGGACATTTTCCTGTGACAGTAATTTATTTCAACTTTTCTTTTTCAGGGTGAAGTAATGATAAAAATCAATGTTTGCGCTGAGATTCTTCGGTCCTAGCAAGTTAAGATCGTGTGACTTGATAGAAATGTGGACATGTGGTATCTACTTAATGTTTACAGGCTGTGTGAGAAATAAAGTCATCCGAGTCATGCTTGGCCGGACAGATTGCTTGCACTCTCTTTTGTTCTGCGCTCCCATCCTTTTAGTTTTTGGAGACGTGGGTGATGCAGGTTCTTCTCCGGCCCACCACTCAGTTTTGCTTTGTCTCTTCCCCCAAGCTTCAGGGATGTCAATGAACGGACGACTTGTTTCCCACTCAGAAAGCTTGGTCCAGCCTAGAGCTTCTCAGGCACCCTTTTGGCTTGAGAGATGCTGTCTGACCCACGCTGTCCCTGCATTAAACCTTAAACATAGTTCCGGCCATAGCTTCTACGGCACTCAAGCAACCTGATTTATGGCACCAGCCTTCTCTCCCTGCTTCTGGAACTTTTGTGACCTCCACTGAGGGGCAGGGAGCCTTGTTTACACACCGAGCGCCACTTTCAGTGACATGTGATTATGTGGCTTTCGGTATGTGCTATGTCCTCACTCTTGGCCAACACAAATATGTTATCACATTCGACCTTCCTTAGCATAAGAATGACTTTGGAAGGCCACAAGATTTTCTAACGAACAAATAACGAAGGAAATGAGAGCACCTGCAAAAGGAAGGAAACGTCCAGCTGCAGATGAGGAGATAAGGCATAACAAAGCCATCCACGCTCCTGCTAAGTGATGGTCCCTTCCAAGAATGCAGAATGCTATGACCGCTTGTATGGAATGCCTGCCCTGGAACACTTGTTTCAACACAGGCCAGCCGAGCCAGCCAGACTTCGAATATTGTCTGATCCACTGTCACTGAATGAATCCCCTTGCACTCACCCCAGGGCCTCCCAGGAGGCAGAGGAGGAGAAGGCTCCTGGCACCATTACACTTGCAATGAACTGTCTGAGGGCAACACCTACAATAGCCAGTTCCAGGCCTCCCTTTTCCTTTGGTACCCATGCACTGCCCCTCCGTCCCTCTGCCCCCAACCCACCCCAACCATTTATAAATTTGCTTATGAAGACAGTTCTTAGGGTTGGAAGGAAAGAGGCTCTCTTCTTATTCTGACTCAAGAGAAATCTCTTAGCCTCTGTTAGCCTGTTTCATCCTCTGAAAAGAATCCAGTTACAGCCCTGGCTGGTGTGGCTCAGTGGATTGAGCTTTGGCCTGTGAACCAAAGGGTTGCCAGTTCAATTCCCAGTCAGGGCACATTCCTGACCAGTCCCCAGTAGGGGTATGTGAGAGGCAATCACACATTGCTGTTTCTCTCCCTCTCTTTCTCCCTCCATTCCCTCTGTCTATAAATAAGCAAACAAATAAACCTTTGGTGGGTGGGGGAGGAGGGGAGAATCCAGTTACACTAGGAAATCTCCAGAATCCTTGTACCTTTGATTTCTTATGTTTTTGGATAGCATTAACTCTGTTTCCCTCCTGCCCAAGATGCTCACACTTCTCTAGGATGCTCATTTAACCTCTAGATGGGTTTGTTTCTTTTCTTCCTTGCAGTAATAGAAGGGCTCTGGATTCTGACTGCTTGGGTTCAAATCCTTGCCTTGTGACTTGTTGGCTATGAGATCTTCATCAAGTTGCTTAAGCTTTCTAATGCTCAGTTTCCCACTGGAGGGAAAGGGTGACATGAGAAAATCCACGTTGGCACCTCATATTCTTTCCTTCTCTTCCTCTACCTCCCCCTTCCTTGTCATCTCTCCTTTCCTCCCTCCTCCACTTCCCGGGTCTGCTCTGCTACCCTAACAGCATTCCTCCCTGACCCTGTCCCCAACTTCCCTCACCCCTTCCTCTACCTTACATGCTCCATCGTGCAGTTGAATAAATTGGAATCTAAAAGGGACCAACAGTCAGATATTAAGTAGGGATGATTGAGTCCCTGCTCCCACTGTCGGTTCTTCTACTTCTCATTTTGACCCGGGAGACAAGTCCAGAGGTCCTATGTCTGTGGCACCAGCAAGTAACCGGGGAGAATTCCAAGGGTATAGAGCAGCCTACAACGGGTGAGAAGCGCTTTGTATTTCCTTTAGAAATGGATACAAGCACATTTAGTCTCTTTAAAAGTCATTCTGGAATGAAGCAATGACCTTACCTTAGTTCACAAAGTTTCCTACAGCTTCCACGGCCTCATGGATTCATCAGGTTTTTAAGTGAGCATGCTTGGAAACAGTGGCCAGCATCATGACTGAAGCAGGGTGGGGGAATTGGAGAGGAGGAAATAGAAGAAAAGAAGAAAGGAATAAAATAAAAGTTTATAGAGGTAGGTGCCTGGCATATTTTGGAATTGGTTTGATAAGGGGTTTGGGGTTGAGTTTAAGCAAAGTCCTGTGTGTTTTTTAAAGTCTGCCTAATATATCGTGAACCCCTACTGCTTAAGAAGCTGTGAAGGTAAAACTATGCATACAGACTAGATGGGGGCCAATACCCCACAGACGGTGATGGTAATTAGGTTTTACTTCCAGTACTTATTTCTACCAATCTGTAATGTTTGCTTAGAAAATGTTGGGAAAAATTCAAAGACACTACTACAGTATGAATATATTTTTAATTGATTCCTTTCATGGGCAAGGCGAGAGTGATGGGTATATAGGGACTAAGTGTTTGACAGTTCTAGATTAAGGTATACAGTGATGACATTATGTCAAGCAGGATGCAAAATAACCCAAGGCTGCTCCAGCATACCGTGTGGCGTGCTGAAAGAGGAAGCCATGAATATCCTTGTCTTGGGGTTAGGGTGGGGGAAGAAATGGGAAAGAGAGAGGGAAGACAAGGCTGCTGAAATGAATAGGGGAGGAAATGAAATTGTTCCACAGTAGGGGGATATAACATGAACTTTAAGATACATGAACCTTAACACTTTGTGAGATGAAGTCATATGAAAGGGTGTTTTAACAAAATTCTCTCCTTACACCTGTTAATGTTTAACCTCTGCTGAGGTGGACACCAGTAATTCAGCTGGACATATTTGCTGAGTGTAAATGGTTTTCTAGGTTTCCCATATGCTGTTTCTGTCTTAAGCTATTGATACTTGCAAAGAAAAGGGGAAAAAGAGTTTAATTCCAGTGTATGGAAGAAGCCTTGCTTATCTGCAATTTCCTTAATGAAAAGATCTGCCTGTTAGATAAATTTAACTACAGCAAAGGCTTTAAAAGCCTTCTCTTACTTTGAAAGTTGTTATTATTAGAGATGATAATTTAAATCTAAGTAATGAAGCAAAGTCTGGTCACAATTACTCAATACAAACTCAAATTGGAATTGCCTCCATGTCCTCAGGTGTTTAGGTCCCTTAGTATAAATTGGGATGTGGTCCAAAAGCTTTTCAATTTCCAAAAAAATAAAAATGTTTTTACCACAGCCGCTATTTCACACTGCTATGTTTGTAGCACATTTGATGTAGACATGATGATTTTTTCCTAGGTGTCACAGTTTTGCAGTTATAAATTCATAGTTTTCTGAAGTGGCTCCAAGAGGATATGTGTAAGGAATTATTTATTAACGATATTTGTTCTCTTCTTTCTGTAATGACTTGTCTTACTTCCTACATCAAACTGAACACTCATTCCTGTTGATTTCACCTAATATCCTTTTTGTGCATAGCTCAGAGCTTCTTACTGATCTCCCTTTAAGTTCTTCTTCAGCCCATCCTTGCTTCTATTTATGTGCTCGACTCCTGCCATAGTAATCTTGTTACTTAAAACCCTATGGCAGTTTTCCAGTACCTGCAGGAAAAAGCCCATTCGAGGAGTTCATTCATGCTTTGCCTATGCCTCAACCTCATCTCCTCCTTTCCGTGCCCTGCAGCTGATGCTGCCGCCACATCAGATCTCTTACGTTCTCCCTGAATTCCCTCGCGAGTCTTGCCTCCACGTTTCTGTGTGTATGTGCCGTCTCTTTTCCCTTCCTCTTTCGGTCCACCAGGTAAACTCTTAACTTTTGAGATCCATCCCAAGCCTTAATCTCTAGTCACCAAGCCATTCTTTCTGCTTTTCCCTTGTTTTTGCTTCTATCTTAGCCTGGGCAGGGTCTCCAGGCTTTGTGCCCTAAGACAACTGGACAAGTTGTTAAATAATTGAATACTTCCCCAAGGCCCAGGAACCCCCAAGACCTCCTAATGATCCAACAATTAAAGGGTTACTGCCTGCCCTAGCAGGGGGCCTCCTGGGCCATTCCAATGCTTTGGCACTAGCTCTTGGGGTTCATCAGTTCATATTTTCAATTTCCCCCTTGATCACATTACTTCACTTCCCACCCTTTAACGCATTGCCTGTTGCATTTACTATGTCTTCTCGCTTTCTAAATTGTAGTTTCTCTGAAGGCAAGGACATAGCCTCTCTCAACTCAGAGTCCCCAGCATCCAGGACGGAAGCTGAAACAAAGTAGGTGCTTAATAAATATTGAATGAGCCTCCTGAGATATGGTCCCGGTATTTTAGAAACTAATTTCTGATTGGCTCTGAACCTTCCCACATGGGTTTCTCTTGTAGCAGTGGTTCTTATTTGGTATGATTTGGCTCCCTCAGGGGACATTTGACAATGTCTGGAGACAATTTTGGTTGTCAAGATTGTGGAATGGGCAGAGGGGGTGGGGTGCCAATGATGTGTCGTGGACAGAGCCAGGGGATGCTGCTGACCATCCTACAGCACACAGGGCAGCGCCCATGGGATCACCTAGTTCAAAATGTCAAACAGTGCTGAGCTTGAGACCCTGCCCACAGCTTTGGCAAAAGTTCCCTTTCTGTGTACTTGCTGACATTGGGGTTTCATCCTCTCCTTGGTTACTGCCTTTTTTTCCTGACTATTTTTCTCTATTCCCTGGTGTAGTGAGTCTGTACCCAGGAACAGAAAAAAAGAGTTAATTTCTTTTTTCTCTCTCTCTACCTTTCCTTCCCTTTGCTGCCTGAGGAGGTTCCTCTACACCTCATCTCTGCCGGTGTTCTTCCAAGGCTGAGGTCCCTCCTTTATTCACATGCCAAGACGTGAAAGTTTTTGAACAACGTGTAAGATCTGAAGCTTGCACGCACAACCTGACAGACTCAAAACAGTGTGTGGGGGCTGTGAGAGAGAACTAGTGGAAGACAGAGAGTCCAGGAGAGTCTGGACATTCGACTGTGTCTGAAGGATATCATAACACCCCGTGGAACACGGAAAAGAGGGGCTGCCAGTTGGTTTTGTTTATGTGGAACCAGCCAATTGCTTCCTCCCACACGAGTGGCTGGTTTTGTTTTATCTTCACGCAGCCACTGTCCTCCTTTTCCCCCCAGACCAACTAGAACTCTTTCTTTTTGTGATCTTTGTTGTGATTTTTTTTGTCTCTTTCATTCAGCTCTTATTTTGCTGCATAATATCAAAATATTTTCTTCAAAGACAATTTCCTTTAAAAATAAACTGTTATCAGGAGAGAAGCTATGTTCACAGCTGGGAAAGGCATGATTAAATAATCACCGTATGGGGAATTGAAAAGCAATTTCATAATATAGCTTTAGAATCCAAAGAGAAAATCGAAGGAAACATTCCATTTAGTTAAGAAAACTCTTAATCAAATGAAGCGTTTGAACTCTAGTTGGTTTTTGTACTTATTTTTTTTTCTTTTGGCAAGTTCTGTATGTACATGTTTTACTTGGTGAGACTTTGTAAGAGGTTATCTTAATACAGGAATGGGCTTCCAGAGAGTTTGGGTAACCATCTAATTACATATAAAATAGCCTTGAAAATAGTTGCACTAAATGTTTTGGCCATTAATTTGACATGGGTCTTTATCTTTACTGCCAGTCTCCACCATGGCTCTGCTTTTTATTGTATTTTTAAAATTATCGTTAATGTAAGAGGAAACAAGGACATTGGAAGAGAAACTCTGATATTCCTTATGCTCACAGAGTGTCATGGACGCTCTTACCTATGAAGAGTAAAGTTATGGAGAAAGATAACCTACTTTTCAATCCAAATGGCCGGGGCCCTGCCAATGACCAGCATGTGACTCTCCGAAATCACCTAACCTCCCTGAAGCTTCGTGTACGTCATCTGTGGGCTGGGCACCATGTTATCGCCCTTCAGGTTTATTCTAATGACCGGAGTTTCCCAGTGTAAAGACCCATCACAGTGTGTGGCAAGACCCAGATAGATGCCCAGGAAACAAGAGCTCCAATCATCACCACGATGGTGTTGGCACTTTATGTAAAGCATCAGGTTTTACATAAAAGTTTTCACTTTGGAACTGATAAAATGTCAGCACTACTGAAGAGGAATTGTAAAATGCTCATCAGAATTTCTAAGGCCACGAATGTACAAATTGTAAGCTGAGATATAATTTTATGCTTTTGTAAAAACAAAGTACATATTAATTTCAGATAAGAGCTATTTGATTTTTTTAAATATCATTATATATGGCTATCCTGTAATAATACCAGACATTAAAACAATTTACATAATTTATCTATGTAACTAAATTTGTGAATTTATTTGTAATTGTGAAGACTATGTAAATTCCACTAAGAAAAAATTTTTTTAAAGATTTTATTTATTTATTTTTAGAGAGAGGGGAAGAGAGGGAGAGAAATATTGATCAGTTGCCTCTCACACACCCCTAACTGGGGACCTGGCCTGCAGCCCAGGCTTATGCCTTGACCGGGAATCAAACTGGTGATTTTCAGTTCACAGACCAGCACTCAATCCACTGAGCCACACCAGCCAGGGCAGAAAATTTGATCTGAAAGATTATAAATGTGATTCTATTATCATCCCAAGATTTTTAAATAATAATTTTAGTTATGAAACATTATTTAAATATGTTAAAAATAATCTAAATATGCCTTTTAAACATTCTGAACTTTCCAAGTTGACTTCTATAAGATGACGTAGCTGAAGTACTCTGTTTTGTAAAGCTATATTAAATCTTCAAAAAAAGGAATAACTTAGAAAAATCTTTCCAAATTTTGTGAAATGACTATTTTTGTTGTTTGCATGTAGCTTAGACTCTTTTAATGCTTGTCTATACACTAAAATAATAAAATTACATATTCTAAAAACATCTAGCTTCTATGGCAGAATTGACATATGCTTGGAAATTGCGCTCGAATAGCACACTCATTAAACCATTTAATCAATTTACGTGACACAGTATTTAAAATGCCTTCCCAAAGCATATTTACCTACATCGTATTCCCATGGAAATTTACATTTTATTTAAGTACCTATATGTCATTTTTGTGTTTATCTTGACAAGTTGTATTTAACACTTTATAAAGACTTTCATTAGTATAATCCAATAGATTAATTTCAGAGAATTTTTTTAAATTAAACTCTTGGGTTTTTTTTATATTTTATAGTAATGCTTTATATCATACTTGTTTATAAGATTTAGGTTGGAGGTATTTTAGTGCAAAGATAATCTTACCTATTCACACATAACCTTACGTGCACACAGGATTTTTAAAGGTGAGATGAGTTCAGTTATTCAGTGCAGGAAGGACATTCTCTGATTCTAAAAAAGAGAAAGAAAATTGGTGACCTGCAGATAAAGAAAATCAACCTAGTCTTAAAGGTTATTGCTTTATATTTTTGTCTTATAAACTTTGAATCAAACTTCTGCACAGGATCTGATCTGGATGAAATGTCATATCTGAGACTAATCCTTATCTCCTAAACGTTTCCTTTGTTTCTTTGATTCTTTGGGCTTTACCCTCTTATTTTATTGTGAGTGGCCAGAGCTTTGATCTTGCAGTAAGCCCTGGCTTGCAACACAAACCTTTGCTTTGGTATGACACACAGAAGGACATGGGTATACTCAGAAAATCTGAATAGACAAGAGGTTACTTCTTCTGTGCTTAGGGCTGAAGGCAAAGGGGGTAACTTCAGAATTTATTGTCTCTCATTACATTATGGGAAACTAAACATTCACACGGGTATTTTAACTTGAAGAAAGCACACCTGTGAGAACAAGTTTGATATACAGTATATATCTGTTTCTCATTTCATTTACAATAGTTTCTTGAGTTTTAAGTTGAAAGTTTTACCCTTTGTATTGCTGCAGACTTAAACAATTTGAAAATTTGAGCCATCTTTCAGGTTCCAAATTCTTTCTGGTGTAAAAAGTACATTAAAATAGTTTTGAACCTGTACAATCAGTAAAAAAATTGTTAATATACTAAGCAAAGAATACATCATGCGTAAGTTTTCTCCAGCCTAAATAATAATTAGAAATGCCAAATGCATAATAGAAGTAATAACAATGATTTGCAAGTAATATTTCATTTTCTTCAAAAATATTTCATATTTCCTGACTATTTAAAATTTGTCTTACTTTAAAGAAAAAAGGTTCATAACATTTTCTGAACCATACAATTCATTATACCCACAGTTTTGGAGAATGTTCTCAATAATCCTGTACTGGACATGTATTTAGACTATGAGACCTCTATATATGTTAGATATATATGTATAATAACCTCTGAAATTAGGGTTATCATAAATAAAATGCTTCAAAACTTAGAGTGCTCTAAAGATGCTTAAGGAGAACTTCAAACAGTTTCCTCCTTCAAGAAGATCTACTAATAAGTTAATTACAAACAGGTAACTAGTGGTTTTTTAAGGCAGTTGTTTTGTTTTTGGTCTGGTTCAAGCAAAAAATATTAAGCAGCAAGCCAGAGCCAGCCATATGACTGTATTAATGGCAAGTTGGTCATTTTGAAATGGAGACAGACACTTTCATGTCCCTCAGAATAAAAGCAGCTAAGAAATTTATTTTACATGCTTAACAAATGAGTAATTAGGATGGAAATGTTTTACTTGCCAATATCAGACATTTCCCTAACAGCCATTTGTGCTAACAGTTTTCATGAAATTTGAGCTGAAAGAGCCAGTTTAGAAATATGTTGGTGGACAACTCCAAACCGCAGGGTATGGTCAGGAAGCAGTCTTGTTATCATGGCTGTTCTGTCAGTCTTTTACTCCAAGTAGCAGAGACTTTTGGTAGGTTGCTCTTTATTTATATATTTGCATGCATACTTATATTTTTTTAAACCGGGACTCACCCGCTAGCTCCTAAACAAGCACTGAACTTTGTGAGTTCATAACCTGAATTCAAGTTGTAGGTAATGTTTGTAATTCTAAAAATGCCGACATTTGTCATTGTGAATTATGTTTCCTTTAGGAAATTCCTTTACCAAAGAGAGGCAGTCATTTTTGACACTAATCAGATGCCTATGTGCTGACCCTTTTGCTGAATGAGGCCAGGCTTTCTAGGTTATTGCTATTTAAAAAGAAATAACCATTCAGTGTAGCATTTCAGTAAATAATGACCTACAAGACTTATTAGGCATATTCCACAAGTTTTCCCACCCACAGCAATGATTAACTCAGAAAACGTTACAGGGCTTTTCTTGTGTCAGCTGAGCAGGGGTTGTAGTTCTTCATTCACATTTTTCACTTAATCCGATGGCTTTGAATTCCTTGCTTTGCAAGCTCCTATATATAAAGATTAGAAACTGCTTTTGGCTATGCAGAATTACATGCTTTTAGATGAAATTCAATCCGTTGTAAAAGGTTTTGTTCAGAGCAACACTATTTATTCCTTGTTGAATTTGGATGACACAGAGAAGAACATTAGTTAACTGGGAACAGAAATTGTGTTACCCAATTTAAAAAAGCTGTAGCAATGATTTCGAGAAAGACTAGAAAAATCAAACGGGTGAGTTTATTTAAGCCTTTTAAGGAAAAGAGGAAATACCGAAAGATAATTAAAAGTGCAGGGCTAACTTTTTCTCTGGAATGTCTTTGACTTGCCTGCCTTTTATGTAGGTTATGTCATAACGAAGGCTGGGAATTAGAAGCAAATTTTTGGTATTTAAGGAAGTGATGGTTTGTGTGTGTGTGTGTGTGTGTGTGTGTGTGTGTGTGTGATTATTAGTACTCACCTTTGAGTAAAACAGGTTAAAAAAGTCTTTAGGAGGGAAAAAATCAAAATATTTGGGTCTCATGAGCTATTGGAAATGTGCATGTATATGTGTGTGCCCATTTTTCACATATGTAGGTTAGAAACTTGGAAAAGTCCTGAGAAGTGACTACTGCCTTCTAAATGATTTCTTTACCTGATCAGTTAAGGACCAGAGGGGAGGCTCCTCTCTGAGATTCTTGCTATTTGGCCGCAGAATTCCAAAGAGCCAGAAACATAGAGGGTGGGGGTTGAGGTGGGGAGTGGAGGTAAGAAAGGTAAGCACACATTATCCATACAGGAAAATGCTGAACAAATATTTCATTTGTTCCTATATCAGGATTAAAATTTTTGTTCCCTGTGGAGCACAGGCATAAATGCTTAGACAATCTCTGCAAAATTTCTTGAAGGATCAAGAAATTCTTGGGGTTTTTGAGTTACACATTTTTACCTCCTTACACCCTTTTCAATGAACAGAAAAGGCAAAATACCCACAAGGACCCCCTTTATTGTTCTCCGTGTCCTTCTCCACCTTTCACATCTTATTTTCTTCCCAGATGCATTTAGCAGATTTTTGTTTGGGTTCGTGTGAATGAGTTTCACCTCCAGGTAGCCACGTCCCTCCCACTTCTGAATCCACTCTTAATGGATAACCCTTACTTCCTCATTTCCCAGTCTCCCCCCAGAAACAGTTACTGCTCCACTGTGTTTGGCATTAGCACTGAATGGCTCTCAGGATCCATTCCAAGATGGTAAATGAGTTTTCTTTTTTAATTGACTTGGCTGGAAGATGCTCATACAAAAAGGATACCGGGAAAAGAAAATAAGCAGACATTCTAGGGAAGTGAGGTAGCTGTATGGAACAGAGGGAGGTTCCGGGAGGTTCCAGAAGGTTCCACTCAGAGTGGGCTTCAGTGTTACGTGTGCAGCAGGAATCTCCCAGTTCCTGGCTCAGTGCCTTGTGATAGAAAGGGTAACGTAAATATTTAACCGCTCTCCGGTGGGCGCTTCTCATCACTAATAAGTTATTGACTAATTATTTGCTTTAGGAAGATTTTTTTAAAATAATTTATTTATTTTTAGAGATGGGGAAAGGAGGAAGAAAGAGAGGGAGAGAAACATCAATGTGGGAATGCCTCTCCTGCCCCCCATACTGGAGACTGGACTGCAACCCAGGCATGGGCCCTGACTGGGAATTGAACCAGCGACCCTTTGGTTTGCAGTCTGGCACTCAATCCACTGAGTCACACCAGCCAGGGCAGGAAGATTTTTTTTTTAAAGAAACTTAAAAAAAAACAAAACCATGGCTGACTTCTCTGACTAACCCTATCGAAGAAGAAAGTGGGAATGCTCAACCAAAGAATGTAGACGGTTGGTTCACATGTACCCAGCTCACACTGTTTGGCAGGGGAGTGAGTATCACCAGAAAGAACAGCACAGTGAGCTCTGAGCAGGCCAGGACTGTGGCCCTCCAGTCCACTGCATCCCCAGGGCGGTGGGTGCTTGGCACATGGATGAATGAGTTAGTTATCCTGCAAGCTGCCGCTGCCAAGTCTTTGGCTTATTCCTTTTTAATGCCATTTGTATTAGGCCTGAAATTTGCTTTGAAATCACAGGAAGAAAGACTCTATATAAACTAAATGGCCATTGTTTTCTCTAATATTATTATGTCACACCCAACCCCCAATCCCTCCCAGACAACAATTGAACCAAAGCAATATCTGTCACATGACGCCTGAGGTCAAGTTAGTTCACCTCCCTCCCTCTAGCCTGGCATTGTGTAAACCACTGCAATAAAGGCAAATATTTCTTTGGAGGTACACACTTAATGAAAACACAATTTGTGATGTGAGGGCAGAGGGAGGACATTGTTTGATTTCCTCCAAAGGAGTTTATTATGCTCGGACACAGAGCAAGTCTCTGGCAAATTCCTTTTTTCCCTTCGATGAAGTTAACAGAAAAGTGATTTTGGACTTCCAGGTTGCTGTGGGGAGGGAGGGCTTGTCCTCACTTGCACCAAGTGATTTCCATCTGTCTCATGCAACGGGCTGAAGCTCAGTCAACACCAGATTCTAGGTGAGTTAATTCTGACATTTCGGTAATGGTAGGGGCAAAAGGAGGCCATAGATTTTGAGCCCCATGAAAGTATCCTCAGGTTGGTGAAATCTCCATGTGCTTGTATTTTATAATTTATAGTAAGAAAAGGAAATGCTTTCACATGTCCCTAAACATTGATAAGACGTGTACCCTTCTCATGAGAATATGCCTCTAGGTCTTTGTGTTTTTCATATGTCTATACAGCAGATGTTTATTTAGTCTCTATTGGGCCAGGCGGGGGCAGGACAGACATGATTCCTACCTTCCTGAACTTCCTATGTTTAACATTGAAACATTTACCAGTAAACAACTAAGATCTCTCACTCTTTGAAATACTATATTTAGAAGCTGAAGACCACTTAATAGTAACAATGAAGAGGAGGAGGTGGAGAAAAAGGAAGAGAAGGAGAAATAGAAGCAGATGAGAGAAAATGATGCCTAAGATATAAACCAAGAGCAAACCAAAAAGAGATTCAGAGATTGTGCTAATTAGTAGCAGAGTGTTCTGCCCGGATCCACGAATCCACCGGGCCACCTCGTGACACCCTATCACATTATTTGTTCGATGGACACTCTAGAGCGGGAAGCAGCGGGAGAGCCGAGGCTTGGGTCAGGGTGTCGATGTTTACTGTGCTTCCGGGAGTTCCTTCCCCCACACGAG
The DNA here is from genome assembly GCA_004024845.1 of Tonatia bakeri. Taxonomy (NCBI): domain Eukaryota; kingdom Metazoa; phylum Chordata; class Mammalia; order Chiroptera; family Phyllostomidae; genus Tonatia; species Tonatia bakeri. The sequence goes on along the minus strand of PVIA01004894.1, from coordinate 27,069 downwards.
CACCTGCCAAGGTAACGGAATTGTGGCAGCCACAGAGAAAGCACAGAGGGGCCTCCTCATTCATCTTGCAAGGGCAAGTTTGGGCTACAAGTTCAATACACTTTTGCTTGGTGAGAACCCTTCAATGGTGACACTGAGCCTATTTACTTTAGTCACCCAGTGCCAGTGGTGGGGGGCCCTCAGCAGAAAGGAGGGAAGTGTCCACATGTGATAAAAGAACATTTTTCCTGCCCATGGTCCTGTTCTTCCAGATGTGTCTATAAGCAGTGCTCGAGGCGTAGCAAGCCATAAAAAAGTATGCTGCCTAAGTTAATAAAAATATTGTCCAAGGAGTAAGCCAAATGCCTTATAAGGCAGGTGGGACACACACATGAGCAGAGTGGCCAGCGTGATGGGCACCACTCAAAGCTGGTAGAGTGGGCAGCATGAGCCCCGCTCATGGAAAGCCGCAGCTTAGTGTTGCCATGGCAGAGACGTGGGTCCAGCATTGCTCAATCTTCGGATTTCTCAAGAGGAGCCAGAAATTTAGGCTAATGTGTGAAATCTCATTTTTTGAAAATCTCATTTTAAAAATGTTGCTATCACTATTTTTAAAATACTATGAGGAGGACCAAACAAACATATCTGTGGACCAGATGCAGCCCAAGTCTGCTGGTTTATAGCTCTTGCTTAGATGAAAACAAAGGGGACTGCACTGGGGAATACAACTCGAAGGAAATGATTTTGGAAAAATTCTTCTCGGTCCACATTCGTGAACTCTTTCGGTTGTGCCACTGAGAGAATATGCGAGATTGTGAGTGCGAGGCACGCATGTTGGGTGCTCTCTCTAACTTGTCCTTGGGGACTCACTCCCTTTGGCTTTCTGTTGTCATCTGAGAGCAGGTACCTCCTTAGCTCCAGGATGCCAGAAATCTCAGGGTGGCTGCTTGTGCTCAATTCTTCCCAAGTAAGGGAAAGACTTTAAAATACTTTTGTGTGGTGGATCTTTCTAGTTACTGGTCAGTGGAGGCGCCAACGAGGCCATGCTCTGGGAGTGAGTGCAGCAAGTCACCGCACCTGACCTCAATGTATTTAATTATAAGTCGTGGGGAGGGGTGGAGAACTGAGGCCTGATATCACTCTGGGAATAAGAGAAAATGGACTTTTTACTCCAGTCATTAAAAAGCACATTTCTAGGGTGTGACCTGCAGAGAACATCTGTGACCTTCTTTATTTCAGAAGTTCCAGGAGGAGGCTGTGGCTCTGGCTGCCACCGCGGGTTGAGCTGGTCAGCAGGAAGCTTGGCCTGCCAGATAAACAAGGCAGGGAACAAGAAAGGCTTTTTTCCAACTTATCCAGATGCCTCAGAGCCTAGAGATGATGGGCCAAAGAGAACTGATTTTAATGAGTTTATCTTCACCAGTCTGTATTAGATATGGTAAGCTACCTGATGCTGTAACAAATAAACCCCAACCTCAGTGGCGTAATACAATGAGTTTCTTTCTTTCTTTTTTATGCAAAGTTCATTGGGTGCTCAGAGGGTAGCTACTGTGGGACTCTCCCCCAAGCATAGATTCTGGGATCCAGCTCCTCCCTGTTAGAACCTCTGCCGCCCCTTAAGGCTGCCTTGACGTCCTCTGCTGGCATAAGCAAAGAGAGAGAATTGACTAGCCTGTCCCAGAGCCAGGCCTCGGAGTGGCAATCTTTGCTTCTGTCACATTTTGTTGTCCAGAACTTAGTCATATGGGAAGAAGCTGTTTACCTGACTATTTACCATGGAGGAGGAACAATGTGTGTGAACATGAAGTCTTCCTGACACACTGCCTATTGACCGTCTGAGCAGAGGAGGGAGAATTATGCCAATATGTTCTTTACTCCCTCCCTTCCTATCCACCCTCCCCCAATCGCCTCTTCTCTCTTTTTCTCTCTTCTCCTTTATCTTTTTCTCTCTCTCATGTTGGTTATTACCAGCTAATTACAAAAACAGTGAAGCCAACTAACAATAGGTTGGTAGCTTGGCTTTCTATGAAGTTGGATTTCAAACATCACAAAAGAAGCATGATGGTCTCATTCAGATTGGTTCGTAAGAGTTAATTGGAGTTAATGTGTCACTAATTAGCGTATCGCTAATTTCTTACTTGATAGAGTTGTTTTCAAAGAACTCTTCTTCCTTCTCCTCCTTGGTAAGCCTAAACTTATAAAAGCACACAGACCAATATAAGATGTATGTAGACAATTCCAAGTAAACATATACCTAGGTTTTCATGACCAAGACAAATCATTTAATTCATTGATTGTTTGCACTTTCAAATTGGCTTTCATCAGAGGACATAATGGTGTTTCATGAATAATTAATTCAGTATTTATCCCAATGAGTTTTTGAGGTATCTGAGCCAAGCATCAAACTTCCTTAGTCTATAGGGGAGAAACTGAGTCACAGAATTAAGGGATTTGTTCACGGCTACTCTCACAAGTAATCATTATTGCTAGAAGTTCATGAGACTCCTAGTCATCTAATTCCCCAAAGCAGATCAGAATATGCATTTAAAACCCTTACATCACTCCTGAGAAAACTAAAGCATATTTAAGTTTTGTGTATTTTAAATATGCATTTTTGAATCATTTCCACTGTAATGACAAGTCCCTTGTCCTAATTCAGAAATGATTTGGACATATATCTAAAGAGTTTGCTCAAAGACAAGATTTTGAAAGTCACAAGGTCGTGTTAGCTGTGCAAGCGTGTCCTCTCGGTTTGCGAATGTGGCTTCATGGTGAGTCTGTGTTCCTAAGAAACAAGCCTAAACAACATGCCTGATCTGTGAATGCAACTGACAGAATATCAGTAAGAGGTGGTGTTCTTCGCGCAAACAGCTTATGTGGGGAGGCAATGATCTTCTAACCAAGTTGGGTGAGAAATATCTATTTAGTGCACTGTATACAGAATTGTTAAATTAAAAAGACTTCTGATTGGGCTCAAAGTGACATTTTTTAGGGGAGGGTTTCTTGAGCAGATGCAGTGAATCTGAGATCAATTAATTTTGCTTTGAAGTTTGTTCTTGATCCAGATTTTCAATAAGAAGGTAGTTTCCAAATCACTGGTCTGTGAACACGGCTTGTGATTAATTACCCTTTTATAATCTTAGGAATTCTGTTCTTTGCTATATTTTGAATAACTCAGACTCCATGGGGAGTTGTATTTTGGCTAGTATTTTTGGAACTGCTAATAAACACCTACTTCCTGTTTTTCTTACTACTGTGTATAGCGAAATTGTAAAATTACTTGTATTGCCATCTCTGTTTCTTGTGTTTAACCAGCCCTGATTTATGTTAGGGACTAATCTGCATTAAACATTCTTTGCCAACACATTTCTCGTAGGTTCAAAATGTAAGATACTCTATCTTACTATTGCAGTACAAACTTGAAAGATGATAGGAGAAAGTATATCCTTTCATCAACACAGAAGAAGTAGAATTTTAGTATCTTGGACCCCAAACAATTCTTGGAAAGAAGTTTAGTGTATTTTTATTTAGTTTCTTACATATTTTTTGAGTTCAGTAGTTTTATTCTTTTCAGAAGACAGAAGATGGCATAGAAAATGTTTTTCTGTTTTCCTTTGAGGTACAGTTTTTCTTGATAAAGTCTAAACAGCATATTGAAATAATAGTAAGTATTATTATTATTATTCATCCCAGGTTTTTATTTGTTTATTTATTTATATTTCTTAAATTTTATTTTTAAAATTTTTATTATTTTAAATATTTTTTTATTTTCAATTATATTTTACGTGAAATATTATGTTATAGTTTCAGGTGTACAATGTAGTGGTTACACAATTATATAACTTATGAAGTAGTTACCCTAAGTCTAGTACCCGTCTGACATCATACACAATTTTTACAATATTATTGACTATAGTCTGTGTGCTGCACTTTACAGCCCCATGATGGTTTTTTGAACTGGCAATTTGTACATCTTAATCCTTTCCCTTTGTTCCTCCACTTTCCCAATCCCCCTCCCATCTGGCAACTATCAAAATGTTCTTTGTATCTATGAATTTGTTTCTGTTTTATTTATTCCTTTACTTTGGTTTATTTATTTTTTTTAGATTCCTCATATAAGTGAAATCATATGGAATTTGGCTTTTTCTCTCTGACTTATTTCCTTAGCCTAAGACTCTGTAAGTCCATCCATGTTGTTGCAGATGTCAAGATTTCATTCTTTCTTATGGCTGAGTAATATTCCAGCACATATATATGCACTTGCGCTTCTTTATGCACTCCTCTCCTGATGGACACTCAGGTTGCTTCCACATCTTGGCTATTGTAAATAATGTTGCAGTGAACACGGGGGCACACGTGTCTTTTTAGATTAGCATTCTGGATTCCTTTTGATAAACTCCCAGAAGTGGAATGGTCAGGTCCTTCCTTGTCTCTTATGATGCCTTTGTTTTAAAGTCTAGTTTGTCTGCTGTAAGTATTGCTACCCCAGTTTTTTTTTGTTTGTTTCCATTTACATAAAATACCTTTTTTAAAATCTCTTTTCTTTCAGTCTGTGTGTGTCTTTCAATCTGAAATGGGTCTCCTGTAGGTAGAATATGTATGGGTCTTGTTTTCTTATACATTCAACCACACTATGTCTTCTAATTGGATCATTTAATCCATTTACATTTAAAATAATTATTGATAGGTATGTAGTTATTGCCATTTTTTAATTCATATTTTTGAGTTTTTCTTCTTTTAAAAAAAGTTTCATTAGCATTTCTTGTATTACTGGTTTGGTAGTGGTGAACTCCTTTAGCTTTTTCTTGACTGAAATACCCATCTCAGGTTTTTAATTCACAAAATGTTCTTGTTGTTTTTGTTGCACACGTTAGCCTGGCCGGCACTGAAACCCGCAGTCTGTGTCGTGTTGTCCACAGGCTCCTGTTGAAGTCCAGGGAGCTGCTGACTTAGGGTAGGTTGGGGCCTCCCGTGAAAGCCCGGGAGAACTGGCCTGCGTTTAGCACCGGCCTTGAGAGGACGTGACGCCCTTTGCTTTGCAAGTCCAGCCACTTATTGAGTGAATTATCAACGGATCATTCTCTTTTGCTGATAGAAATGTATAGAGAGTTAATAAGTTACTGGTGCCCTAGAATCTCTTTCCTTTTTCTGCTTGCCTACCAGATTACCACCCCAGGCTTCTGGTGACTCCAGTGGAAATGCCAAGGTTGCAAATGACATGTGGTGTTGCTCAGCAACAGCCCACAAATTCGGCCCTGCACTGGTGGCAGGACAGTACTACTCTTGAATTTGGGCAATTGAGCTCTGTGACTGCTGCTTTAGAGAACGCAGCTCAGAACCTTCTCTGCTTTGCTTCTAACCAATGGGGAAAGACATTCTGGGGGTTAAGAAGTATGCACCCATAGCTCATGCTCAACCCCTCCATAATCTGGGTGCCCAGAACTAGAGAAGTCCTGCCCCAAGTGACCCTAATACTTCTTCCAGGGTCTATGAAGGCCTCATTCCTCATCTGTCATTCTGAGGTGTGATGTGTGTGTGTGTGTTGGGAGGATGGAGTTTGCACATGAGAAATGGGGGGTCCACACACATGCACCCCACACCCTCATAATGCAGGATGGAGCTAGTGATGGGGACAGAGGCAAGAGGCCAATACCTGAGACCTCCACATATTTTCTTGCCTGGGGCCAGGAGAAGTTAGGGGCAGTCCTGCTGTGTGGTGTCAAAGGAGAGGTGGAACTTAGAGCCTCCGCCGTGCTCCCCAAGCTTCTCTCCTTTCCTCTTCCACTTTCTTTTCAGCTCTTACCAGCATTCTTATATCTTCACCTCTCGTCTCTCTGCAGGTGACTGCCCAAACCACCCCACTCACCACTCTCACCTCCAGACTCCTTCAACTGCCATCTTATTTTTTCTCCCTAAAGGTTCTCTCAGCACCTCACAGTCAACACGTTTAAAACCAGAATGAAAATCAGAATTCCCCACAACCAGCTCTTATTTTTAAGATCGGTGCTTCTGCTAATCATCACACCAGCCTCTACAATCATCTAGGCAGCTATATTCAGAACCAGTTTTGGCTTTTTGCTTTCCTCTCCTGCTCTCATTTACCTTATTCAAAATTAATGAATCAATTCTAAATGTGAGGTAGAAGATCACTGGGCAAAGCCTCTTGTTGGCTGCTGTCTCCTGGGGGTCTCATGGCAGCTCACCAGGGGGACCTTCCCGGCTCCTCCCCTTCTCCTGCTCCTTGTTGTAACCTCTTCACACCACCTGGCCAGACGCACCTTTCCAAAGGACAGAAGCACGTTTATGACTTTCCTGCTCAAGAGCCTTCAAGAACTCTCACGTGCTGAGCAAACTTGGTAAAATCTCTTTAACCTGCTCTTCACTTTTTTCTGTTTCCTTGATATTTATGCTGCATTTCCTATCAAACCATTGTGATCCCTCAAGATCTATTTACATGATGCCAAGAAGCCTATCTTGAACACTTTTTCTTCTTTTACTGCTTTTTTCACTGTGTGATATTTCAAAAAGGCAAGATTTTGGAGCAATATGGTAAACAGCATATACTTACCATTCAGCTTTATCAAATCCTAGTTTCATGCTATATTTGTTTCAGAGTTTTCTTTTTAATTTAAGAAAGCAATCTTCACTCATATAGAAAAGGCCCCTGAGTGCCCTACTTCATTCTCTTCCCTCCATTTTTTTTTCCCAGAAAAAAAAAAACATTATTAAAATGTTTTTTTTAATGGATGGATAGGAGAGATGGAACTTAGGATGGGAAGGCTCCCATCCATTACTAAAAAAACATTATGAATTCAGTGTTTATTATTACCACACATATGTTTACACTATATATTTATGTATTCAAAAATATCCTTTATTACTTCTCAGGTTTATAAACTTGATGTAAAAGTTATAATTTAGCAATTATTTTGCTCTACATATTGTTTTGCAGCCTTATCCATATTTATTTCATTTAGTGGCTATAAATTATTCCACTCTATGGATATTCTACAAATTACTTATCTATTTCCAACTGATGGATATTTATGTTGTTTCTGATCTTTTACTCTTTCAATATTTTGCTTTTTCAAAATCCTATGCCTCCCCGTTGGCCTAGGGTTTATATCTAAAGGTGAAATTTCGTTATTAAGGGGTGTGGCCATCTTCAGCTTCCTCAGAATTTGCTAATGTGTTCCTTGAATTGCACCCACTTCCACTCCTACTGGCAGGCTAGGAAGGCCCCTGCTTCTCCACACTCTCATGTGCCCTTGTGGTCATCAGAGTTTTAAAATTTTGCAGACACAAGTGGTGCAAAGTTAGGTCTCATTGTTTTAACTTGCATTTTAAAAAAAAATTTTCAGTAGAGAAGGCTTTTCTGGGCAAGACATATGAAGTACTAGCATGAAAGACCCATAGAAGATCCATATATTTGACCGTCCAACACTGAAGACTTCTGCATCACAAAAGCTACCATAGAGCTAAAGACACAGACAAGACACAATCAGGAAGAGTAAATATGTGATGCATATAACTAACATACGATTAGTATCCAGAACATGTAAAAGAATGCCTGCAAATTGTAAAACAAGACAACCCAAACAAAACTGCACGTGTTTTGAACAGGCAATACTCAAAGAAGAAACCTCACATGTTCCTGGAACTCAGTGAACACTTGCTGGTAATTAAATGAGTAGAATGAGTGGCTGAAGCAGATTGCTGCTGATGTCAATGTCTTCCTTGAGTTCTTGGAACACAGACCCTGCGACAGAGATTTGTGTGTGGGAAATTTAATGGGAGGGCTCTCAGGAAGGGAACTAGGAAAGCAGGATTGGGCAGAGTGGGAAGCTGATTTGGGAATGTTGGAATTGAATAGCCCTTCAGAGGGCTTCTGAACTGACAAAAAAGGCTGGGCTTTTGCCTCCTTGCATGATTCCTTAATGGCTACAAGCTTCTTGAAGGAGGGGAAGTAACCTTTGGCAGATCCCTTTGGCGGAAGGGACTGTCCAAGGAGACACTCAGCTCTGAGCCATCAGTAGCCTACGCTCCTGGCAGCTGGAAGAACAAAGTGGGAGCTGGGTGGGTGATACCACAGTATCCACTTCATCCATTACTAAAATCAAAGTACCATGGTTACAAATACTGGCCTTGGGGTCAGAGAGCCCCTATTCAACTGCTTACCCTGTGAGGTGACCTTGGACAAGTTACTGTATTTAGTTTCAGCCATGATATTCTTTCAACAAGTGCCTGAGAGTATCTACCTTGAGGTTGTGATGGTTAAGTGAATGAATACTCATAAGTACCTTAACCCAGTTTCTGGCATATATTTAATACTTGATAAGCAGTGACTATTATTTATTATGATTAATAATACTTGTGGGTAAAAGCCTGTGTTAGTTTTGCTCTGTCAGTATATTACAGCAAGAAACTTTCTTGGAATGTGCTTCTGTGGCTTTCTTAGATAAATGCAGCACTCATGAGGCTCGTGGGGTTTAGAGCAGGCTTATTCTTCAGTCTAAGCCGGTAAAAGCCTTAGCTGTTTAATAAAACATTTCCTGCATTTATATTTAAAACTCAACTGACTTCCCACTTCTCAATGCCAGTTGTTATTTTTCTCTTCCTATTTTCATATGACTTAATTCCTACAGCAAATAAATAATAATCTCAGATAAGAGAAATGATTCAAATGCTCCATGTCTATCAGATGACTGTGGCACCTAGAGTTATGAAAAAATTCTTTTTTTTAAAGAATTGAGCAGATTCAAGTAAATTTTAGAGCCAGAGGCGTCTATAAATCTTAAAGATTATCCAGAGGTGATGGGACTCTGCCTCCTCCCACCCCCACCATTTTTAAAGAAACAAAACCTCATGCAACAGCCCATTATTTGGAGCAAGGAAACACAGACCAGCTCTGGCTGCAGTAGGGATGAGGAGACTAAAACGTGTCCTCTCCGTTTGCTCTTCCAGTCCATCTTTTAGCATAGCTGCCCTTCGTGTATCTCTTGGTCATCGTTTAAAAAAAGTCACTGGTGAGTGTAACAAATTCATTGAAAAGATGAAAACATGTCTGGCTTTCTTCCTGCCTCCCTGGCCACTTCCCAATCTCCTTTGCTGGGTCCTCCTCTTCTCCTGTTACCAGGTCTCTTCAGGACTCTGTTCTTGAACTTCTCCTTATTATACAGTCACATCTTCGATGATTCTTTCCAATCTCAGGATTTTCAATTCCATCTACATCCTATTAATTCCCAAATTTATATCTCCAGCCCAGACCTCTGTCCAAAACTCCAAACATATTTCCCACTGCCTAATGGACAGCTCTCTCGAATATCCAATGGGGAGCTCAAGACGACATGGCCCAAAGAAGACGCCCGACCTTTTGCAAAGCCTGTTCGATTTTAGTTCATGGCAGCTATGTCTTTCCAGTCACTGGGTCCTCAGAGTTCTTGGCTCCATGCTCTCTCTGATGGTCCACATCCAAGCCATCAGGACATTCCTCAGACTCCACCTTTAAAACTTATTTTGACTCAGATTATTTCTCCTTCATTGCTATTTCCCTGTCTCATACCATCATCATCTCTCATCTGGATGATTGCAATAGTATAATCTCTTAGGGTCATAACACAATTTTTATCTGAACTGGGATGCTTTGGAGACCTCAAGGAGAAGGGCATTAGTAATTGTACTGAGACTCTTTGTCTGAGATTATTCTGGGCAAACAGGAGGTATGGACACCCTCCTCTTAGCTCATCTTCCTGTCTCTACTCCTGCTATCTTGAAGTTTAATCCCAATATATCAGCCAGAGCATCCCTGCTCAGCGATAGCTTTAGATCGTATCACACTGTTTTAACCCCTCAGTGGACTCCATTTTTCCCACAGTAAAGCCAAAGTCCTCTCAAGGTTCTGTACCACCTGCTCCCTTTTGCCCTCTAAGCACAGCTTCTGTTCCTTTCCTTCTCTCCCTTTGTCCAGCCACCTCTCTGCTGTTTCTCAGTCAGGCCAGGCGGGCTCCCACCTCAGAACTGCTACACTGGCCATTTCCCTGTCTGCAATACCCTCGCCCTGAACATTTGCACGGCTGTTCCCTTATCTCCTTTACATGTCACTTAGTCATTGAAGCCACCTCTTGCTATGTCATTTTAAATTATAGCCACCCTCTTCCCCTCCTTATCCTCCTTTCTTTGCTTTAATTTTTTGCATAGTACTGCTCTAATATTTTATGCAATTTATTTCTTACGTATTTATTTTCTGTCTCTGACCAATGGACTATAAGCTCCATGGAAATGGAAATTTTTCTTTTTTTTGCTTGGTCTCTGCTGTTCCTCCTGAGACTTGAACAGAACCTGGTGTGTGGCTGGAACTCAAAAGATATTTGCCGATAACTGAGTGAAGAAGCTGAAGCCGAAGAAGCTTAAAGGGCTTCCTCCGGTCACTGGATGAGCCTGGGAACGTCCGAATCCGGAGCCGGTGTCCCTGACCTCCCATCTCGAGGGCTTCGGCCACAGACCAAACTCCCGGTTGTTCTGCTGAGCTCTGTTAGAATTGGGCACTGTCTTGTTCAGGTCTGCTTGTCCTTTCCGAAGTTCATTTCTGAAGTCTAGGTACTAAAAACGACATTGGAAATGGATCAGAAAAAATCGTGCAGAACTAATTCTTAGAAGGAATTCTTTGTTTTAAGAGCAGTGATGTGAAAACAAATGAAATCCTATTCAGAGGATGATCTGAGAAGAATTTCTGCTTCAACCCTATTGAACTTGAGATTAAAATACCACTTTTTCTTCGGTGGCTGCCTCAGAAAACAGATTCTAAAGAATTGGCTATGCTTGAGGAAGGGAATGGCAGCTTGGACCCCGGGCTCCGCAAATGTTCGGAAATATGGAAGTCTAGGGCTCCTTGCGATTCTACTCTCGTCCTCTGCTTCTTTGAAAACCTCCGTCGTGCCTTCCCGCACGTAGGAGGTAATGAATGATTCAAATTTTCAGTATTAAAATGGGAATTTCTACTGGTGATGCGTGACTTCTACCATTTCTTATGTCTGAAACGTCCTCTCCACCCTCTTTCCCAGGTTTCTTCCAAAAAAGAATCCAAGTTTAACTATTTTCAATAGTTTGAAATATTTACATGTTGCTTTGTCTATTATATCCCAATTTCAAAATGTTATTAAACTATTTTTGTAAGAGTCTGTCTTGAATTTCCACTTACATTTGAAATCTTCTGAAGGCAGAGGGTGGACACCTGTGTACCTTTTTTTCCTTAAGTTTCTCTTAAAGTAATCTATTCATCTCATAAGGGTCAATGAAGGGAATGAGGAGACCTTGATTCCATGTTCAGTTTTCTGTTTATATAATCTCTCTGAAAATCAGTTTCCTCATCTGTACAATGAGAAGAAGAATAATAACTTTGGTGGGTAGTGCAGAACATCAAGTAAAATATATATATATATATTTTATATATATATTTATATATATCTCCATTGGGTTGCTGGTCCTGGACCCCCACTTTTGGGGTAATGGTAGGCCCACTCCCATCTGCCTGGCTTACAATGGCTGTGCTCCTGCCGGACATATTTGAGCCATGTGACCCAGCCTCCCCGCCCAGGTGATTGACAGAGGTTGCCTGGGCACCTGACCAAGGAGGCCTTTTAAACCCTTGAAATTGAGACCAAAAAATTTCAGTTTCATTTGGCTGTCCTTTTAAATAAAGAAGAGGCAGACTCAAAAAGTTCGGTTGGTGACATTTTTTCCCATCATGCAGTTGAATCAGAGAGAAATTGGCTCTGCAGTTAAAGAGAATAAAGACAAAAGAAAGAGGATTTTTGAGGGTGTCCTGGGCCAGAACATTCCACTTCCTCATTCTTGAGCCCCTCCCCGCCCCCACATGCCTGCCCTGAGGCAGTGAGAAACTCTGGTATCTACATAACCAATTATTGTTATTATTTGCTTTATTTAGCTTGAGTTAGTTTCTGTTATAACCAAAAGCATACTGGTTAATATATTATATGAGAAAATGATTTGTATATCCGATATAAAGGATTATTACAGAGTAACTTCTTTTTCACCGTGTTCTACATTCTCTTCTTATGCTTGTGTCCTGGATGGCAGTGAAGATTTTGAAGTGAATCAACATTTTAACCTCCAGCTTCCATCCCTTGCACACACGGACACAGTGTTTGCTACCAGCAGTCACTAAATATCACTTCCTTTGCACCATATCGAGCCGATACAGCTGTTCTGTGGGCAAGAAAGGAATTGGGACTTTTGTGGTAGCAGGCTAAGACTGAGTCAGGGAAGTAAGAATGCAGAGCCCTTGGGAATGACTGTTCCAACCAAAAGGCTCCTGGAGCAGCCATTGTTGGCAGGGGGTGCTGGCACTGGTGGGTCAGAGACCAGGGAGGCTGGGTGATACTATTTCATCGCATGCTTTCAGGATCACTTCAGCACAGACCTTGCAGGAACACAGGGCTCTGCCTCACATTTAACACTTGTATGTGGTCTGTTTCGGTTCTGCTCACACATTCAGTGCCGTTTCATGATGTTCCCTCTAAGAGCCGAGGTAAAGTGAGACAGAAGCACTGCTTGTCAGATGCAAAGTTCGTACTGAACTTTTAAAAGAGATTCTAACACAATGACCCATTCAAGTTTCCTACCCTTGTAGGGAAGTTGAAAACGCACGTACGCACGTACGCAAGCATCTTACCTGGGCTGTTTGCTAGCTACAGAGGATGCAGTTAAGAGCACCACAGAGCTCCTCTTCACACCTCCCATGTGTGAAGTCGATACATGAGGTTAATAGCAGCCATCCACATCGAAAATTATTTTTGAAACAGAACAATGGGGTGCAACCTTGGCTTCCGAAAGGAATGTGTGGATCTGCATGACAAATGTCACAGATGGCATGGCACGCTGCGGAAAACCACATTTCTCTGTCATCTACTCTTTTACGTTGAAATTCAGGTGCCTTGCCTATAAGCCGAGTGGATCTGTCTCCCATCATGGGAAAAATGTGAGAAGCGTCTTAGACTGTGGCAGAAATGAATATGGCGGGAAAATGTGTGGCCGAGTGACATGACTTTAGCCATCTCTTGCTGAGAGGTGGCCAGTTAGCTGAGGAACAGGAAGGTCAGGCAGAATCCTGGTCAGAGGTAAACTGAAGGACTCGGTGGAGACCCACCATCATTCCCTGAGCTGCAATTTTCCTGTTGAGGAAGTCTTGCCCTCAGTGATGGGGCGTGCACTCATCTCCTGCTACATGTACTTTCACCCCCGCCTGCCACTCACTGCTTCCAACAGTGTTAAACTATCCTGAAACATAGATGACCAAGTGATTTTTCTCTCCCCAAAGTTCTCTGCTACGGCATGTTTTTTTTTTAAATTTGATTATTAATTATCAGGCTGTAATAGTTTGGCAATTTACCAATTTGGAAACACCCAATAAAAAGATTTATGACATTAAAAATTATACACAATTATATTGTAAGTCAATGACCTAAGCATGCTCTAAAGCTAGAAAAATAATTACATTCTTTGGTTAGTTTATATATAAAACACATAACAGAAAGTAGCAGAGTGCTAGCCACCCACATACAGTATCCAATCCCAAGATAAGTGCTAATACTCTTCTTGTACTGGTGTGTCTGCAAGCAATGAGCACAACACAGTTCCAAGAGCTTACACTTCGGAATTGGATTTGGGTGTGGATCCTCGTTCTCCCACAGCGTGCGTGTCACTTTGGGCACTTTAAATAACCTCTTAAAACCTCGGTTTCTTTTTTGGGAGAACAGTGTTGTGATAAGAATAAAATGAAATAAAATCTAAAGCACCTGGAGCTGCTATGAGTCAAAATAATATAATTACTTTCTGTCTTATATTTAATCCTATTTTTTCTCCAGGTACATTTGTAACTAACTAGCACACACTGCATTATTTTGATGTCTTTCTCTCCCCGGTCCCCCACCAAATTGTTCAGCTTTGATTTTTTTTTTCTTCACAAGAAGCATTACAAAACAAGGACAATAGACCAGTGGAAAAAGCTTTTTAGGAATAAAGTGATTAATTATCACTGATTATTCCCAATGTTGAGTGTTGTACCATTTGGTAGGTACTCAAGATTTTTGATTAATTGACTGATGTTTCACCAAATGCTTTAATTTAAAATTTCAAGCTTTGCTTTGAAAGGTGCAGCTCTAGTTACCAAGAAAGGAATTACTGGTAAACCTTTTCTACAAAAAGCTCCAAGTAGGAAGGGTACCATGATATGTCTGTAGGAAGGGATAGAAAATATAAGGTAATTTCAGCTCAATTTTAAGAACTATTTAACAATTAGAATTATCCATTTGTATAGTGGGTGTTCCTGTGAGGTATACACATATAAGAAGGTGAAATGATCTTAAAAACACTCACTTTCCCTGAAATATCTCCCTCCTTCTATTGTATCCTGATTGATGTTATTTTTTGAGAATATAATAACATTTATAAAGAACAGCTGTATATATAAACACTGTTATAAAGAACAAAACAAACTCAGAAAAAATTAATCAGAGTATTACCTCTTGCATATAAGGCAACTAATGCTCTAATATCTCAACATTCTTTACAAAAGGAGATAGCTTAATGAGTTGTAGTTCAGGGTTGTTGTTTTTTATGCAAATTTAATTTTTCCTCTTTTTCTTTTCATCTGCTTCCATTTTTTTTTATTAAAGATTTTATTTATTTTTAGAGAGGGAAGGGAGAGGGAGAGAGAGAGAGAAACATCAATGTGCAGTTGCTGGGGGACATGGCCTGCAACCCAGGCATGTGCCCTGACTGGGAATCGAACCTGTGATGCCTGGTTCGCAGCCCGCGCTCAATCCACTGAGCTACTCCAGCCAGGGCTGCTTCCATTTTAAGCTTAACTTCTTCAGCTGCAAGAGCTTCCACCTTTTAATGCTTTGCCCTCTTCATCTTTTCCTCGATGGCAGCCACATCAATTTCAGTTTCAGAAGAAGCTGCCTCAGCTTTTACACCTGGTTCTTCTGCAGGTGGAATGAAAGCTCTGTTTCCCCCTCTTGTCTCTCACTGAGAGCTTCTGCTCATTTAACCTTCACTGCTTTCATTTCTGTCACCTTCTCTTGACTTGCCTTCAGAAGATAATTCAACACCAGCCAATTCTTTACCAATCTGAGTCTGGCTATGGTGGGGGGAATGTTGTATACTCTTTCTTAATAGTTTTTTTCCTTTGGTTCCTTGCATTTATTCACATTTTCCTGTTGAACCATGGCAAAAATCATTCCCAATCTCGTGATCATAATTCAGAATCTTTTGCCAACTCTTATTTAATCATTAAGGTCTCCTTGAAGCCACGAAAATGTCCAAATTGTTGTAACAGTGTTTCCCTGAACCGTAACGTAACAGTTTGTCAAAGTTGCCAATGCCTGTTCACATGAAACACTCCTTGCTAATAGTTTTATCAGGTCTCTGTCCCTAATGATGATATATGGACCAAAGTCTTCTTTGTTTTACAAATAGTCATGCTGCCTTCAATCAGGTCCAAAGTTGCGATAACATGATGTTTATTCAAGACTTTCTGCAGCCGTGGCCAGCACTCTTTCAAGTAAGCCTCTCTATAATTTGGGAACAAAGTTGCAAAACTGCCCTCATTTAAGAGTCCCCTGGGATTGTCCTCTTTGGAAATAGCTGGTTCCTTCCACTCATCAGGAATAGTGAGGAGTTCTACTTATCTCCATTCTCTGACTTTGGCTTCTGGTTACAAAATTCACTTTTCTTAGCCTCTGTGGCTGGTCCTGTGTTTGGAGGATGCCATCTTCAAATCGCTTCCTCTGGTTTTTTAAAATTAATTGATATTATAAGAGGTTGTATCTGTGTATATGAACCAGATAATATTAGTGAACTTTAACCAGCCACTCACTATACACTAACCTCTTGGAATGTCAGAGCAACACCCTGTTCTGGATAAGCATTGAGGAGGTCTGGCCTCATCTTAAGTGAATGTAAGGGGTGGGGGATGTGGTTGCAAGATAAGTGAAAAGGGGATGTGGTTATAAGATAAGTTATAAGTAAATGAATACCTTAGCTTGTGACTCAGTCTTGGAAGGGTCAAGAAGTGAGCATTCAACATTTAGCTGCATGCTAAATCAGACACTGGGATCCAGGAAAAGGATTTTTAAAAGAACTGTTTGGGGCTTTCCCGTTGAGTGTTCTTCACTACCTCGCCCTGACAGTTTACTCAGGGCTCCGCTGGGCGACCAGCTGGGCCTCTCACATTGGTGGCAGGTGAGAGCCAGTTTTATGGCCTCTGTCTGTCCATCGGATGGGCTTTATGAACCCAGTGGAGGGCCATCCTAGAGATGTCCTATCTCCAAGACTGAGGGGTGCAGTGTAGGGAGTGGGAAGAAAAAATTATACTGAATTGGATTTTATTATTTATTATTTATTTATTTACTCATTTACTTATTTATTTTATAATGTGCTGACTTTCTGAATACATTTGAAAGGATAAATAGTCCTTTCAAGGCAGAGGAAAAGGACAGACACTGCTCCAGCACAGAGTCAAGGCCAAGGGAACTATAAAGCACACTTGGGTATTCACTGTGCCATGAACTGGATTTTTTATTCATTTTACAATTTCCATCTGTTTTGAAAGACTAGCTACTAATGGAAACTGATTGAACCAGTCAGATTCAGGTTGGGGAGGAAATCTGAAACCCTGGTAAATTCTGAGAGTTGCATCTCTATTAATTTGGATCTGCTTCGAACCATCCAGAGAGGTGGTAGAAGCTTCTCCCTTTGCAGAGCCTTTTGTGGAGGGCTGATGTGGCCCGTGTGACCAGTGTGAAGGCGGGCAGGTCAATTCTACGTTCTTTTACAATTTGGAGAATCTATGGAGCTTTTTAAGACAAGGTAGAGTGAATTCCGGTTTCGGAGGTGAGAAAGTTCTGGACCAGAACACCTGCCCCCGAGATTCTGCCTGTAGAGTCTCTCTTGCTGTGCCCGTTAGAATCTGAGCCCTGCTGCAGGGGGACGTCAGTGCATTTTCCTCCAGTGCTGCTTTCGCAAAGGGGTCGACTAGAACTCTTACCGCCTGGCCTGATTTTTGCTGCTCAGAAGGAAGCTGTGGAAATGCCTTGGATTTAATCATGGCAAATTATGTGTTTACCTCTGAACATTTTAAGTTAATGAAAAACCTGGAAAATATCAATTTGGTCGTAATGCAAAGCCCAGAAAGCAGTAAATAATTCTAGCACCTTTCTGCGTCCATGACACACAAAACTAGCTTTGTTTTATTTTTTCTATTTTAAATCTATTTTCTGTTCTAAATCTCAGTGCGATATGTTTTCAGCTTTGAAAGGCTCATTAAATCACAGATCCTTAAATTAGGTTCTTTTCAATGGGTTTGAAAAACATGAGCACCCATAAGTTCTACTGATTCATACTGCCTTAAATTGTCTGGGTGGATGCATTCGTATGCAGAGAGAGAAACTTGGCCACTCTACTGAATCACTGCAGGGCAAAAACATTTTAGTTTATCCACGTATACTTGAAGGAATATACCCATATTTGCATTAGTGTCGCAATCCGTATTTGTTTTGCAGTCTTCACTGCGTGGTTGGCAGGTTAAACACTAATTCGCATGCTCTGGAAGGTCTGTAAAGAACAATTCGTGCTGCGCAGTGGACGCTCTTGGGCAGAAGGAAGAAGGGTCTGGGACCGGCACGGCGCAAGTGTTGCTTCCTGGGGCTGGACATCGCAGTGTTGGTGCAGGGAGTGCACGCGTTTATCCAGCCCGAACTTGCCGAGCACCTGCGCGTGCCACGTCCTGTGTTGGACACTGTGGATACCACTGTCTGCTTCATGGGTTTAGTAATCTTGTCCTTTGCTTATGAGTGGTAGGGATCCCTTACAAGAGCTGTGTGAAGGGAGGTATGAAATCAAGTCACAGTACTGATTGGATTAGGACCCATCCCTGTATGATCCAAAGGGGGACAGCCTAATCCCCTCTTAAGTGTGGGCTCCCAGGGGTCAGGTTCCCAGGAGGCCATGCTGACTTTTTGGTCAAGAAGCCAATGGTGAGTCCTTAGGTCGAAGGCCAATTCAAGAGCTGCTTTCATGTGTTATATCATAAATGCCTTAGCAGAAGTCTGGTTCAAGCCAGTGAAATAAAAGTAGCAAGTGAATTTTATGTGACCAAGAGAATAAAAAGTATTGTCCTATTGCTTACTTTGGAAAAAAAAAGCAATGCATTTACTGATTCAGAAATAGCTAGCATTACTGAGTTCTTACTATGTACCAGGACTTGTACTAAGTACCAGATATACACACTCTCATTCAGTCTTCACCGTCGGACTATGAGCTGCACTGTATTATTATCTCAGTTTTGCCATTAGAGAATTGAGACTCAGAGGGGCTAACTAACTTGTTCAACACCATGAGGCTCTTGAATGGGGGGAAGCAGTGGCCTTGAATCCCAATCTCTGACTTCAAAGCTTCCACTCTCCACCGATCACTTGATTTCGCTCTGGTGTCAGAAGAGGCACGCAGAAAACCCGAACCCCACTGCTCCTCCGTCTCCTCTAGCCTCGTCATCTTTCCAAACCTGAAACCTGGGGATCACCTGGACCTCTTTCTTTCCTCTCTTCCCCTTTCTTCGCACCTATCAGTCTTTAGGTCCTGGTCATTTTAATTCCTTTCTTGAATTGTCCTCCTCCTCTCCTTCCCCCTCCTCCTCCTTCTTCTTTTTTTAGCCTGGACAATTGCAGTAATTTCCTAACCAGCATGTCTCTTTATCTCTCTTCCAATTCAGTCTTTACAATGCTACAAACAACACTGAATAATAAAGATGTTCGTGCCACATCTCTGCTTAAAAAGCTTCAGTGACTTTCAGACCCTTCATAATCTGGACTTTCCACCCCTCCTCTCTCTCACTCTGTGCTCTAGGGACCTGAACTAGTTGCAGTGAGCTGATTGTGCCATTGCTTCCATGCCTCTGCTTATCCTTCTATGACCAGAATGACCTCCTCATGGTTTTCTGCCCAGTAAACTGGCTCTAATTTCTCTTCCAAGAAGCCTTCCCTGGCCCTCCCAGACAGAGCTAGTTTCCCTGCCTCTGATTGCATCTCATCCGTGTCTCTGTGATAACGATCACTATTTCAAGCTGCAATTTAATAACTGTCTATTTCCCTCCTTCCATGATGAACATTTCAAGGCAGAGAAATGTAACCTATCTGACAGATGCAGGGTATTAGGAGGAGCTGTCCATACCAAAAAGACCACCAATAACAATATTAATAATACCCTGAGTCCCACTAAGAGTCTTGTTCAAGGTCAATAAGAGAAGCTTTCCACAGGTACCCATGACATTCGGACATCTGTTTTGCTGGTGTGATCAGCTCATACACCAAATGTCAGTCCTGCCAGGATGGTCCCTTTGTATTTTTTAGTTGGAATATTCAAACTGAAGCTTCCCACCCCACCATCAACTGTGCTGCCTTCAAGTTTAAAGCAGGGCAAGTTTTGCCAGATCTGGTGACTTTCCTTATTAATTGAGCATAGTCCCTATGTCCCTGCACACACAGAGATATCACAGGAACATGGTCTGCTTGTCCCCTCCCTGAATAATATGCCCTTCTCTTCATTCTTCGTACTTCAGTTGTTTTTGTTTAGTTGGAAGTAGGTCACTCATAAGTTTTCTTTGGGGGCAATTTGTGAAATGGGGGTCTTGCCATTGTAAAAGTGATGTACCCCTTTCTTGGAACCCAGTCTTCCTTTGAGTTCTAAATTGGGCCACTGCCTTCTCAGGGTGGCAAATCTTGGCACACGCACAGCCTTGCCACAGCCCCCTACTGCTCGTGGAAGACGTCACAGATGGACTGCAGTATTCTTGCCACTGAGCTTGGGTACAACCTCAGAATCTTGCTTAACCCAGTAATCTAGGCAGCTGCCAACCATTGGGAGTTGACGCCTGAACGGAAAATCCAATGCACCTGTGTTCTTGTGTTGGCTGTACAGTCTGCCTAGTGCTTCCTGGAGAAAATGGAACTGTCTTTCCCCAGGGACCACGTCATGACTTTTATTATTAATTTCTACTTTGTTCCGATGAAGATTTTAGGTCTTTGTGGGTGAGAATTTAAGAATCTGCAAAAATCCTCCTGGGTATGACATGAAAAGCGCAGGAAACGCAGACTCGTGTGCAGTTTGCAGGAGCGGGAGCTGCCGTCGTCTGGGCATGAGCAGGGCACCTCCGAAACAGTCGATGTGCCGGCTGCTCACTTGAAACTCAAAGGGCTCAATTCCTGGCGATCCTAGCAAGATCACATGCCTATCGTGTGGGAAATAGAAAAAAGAAATGCAAAAGCTATGGAAGACAGTTAGATTTATTTTAAAAGTAAAGGAAGAGATGTGATCACAGATGTGATCGCTCCCAGTCAGATAGCTATATATTATACTTGCTTTTATTTAATTTTATTTTTTGTTTTTGTCTCAAAAGAATCTTAAATGACAAGAAGACCCACATGTATATCCTTTGAGGTGGGATTGCAAATAGTCAGCCAACTTGAAATTTAGCTTTAAAATATTTATTTTAATATGCCTTAAAATAAAGCATATTAAAGACCTATAGGAAGAAAATGAGTGTCTATGAAGCAACAGTGAATTGTAGAAAAGACGGTAAGCTGGCAGTCAGAGAGCCTGGAGTTTTGCCTGGTGTCTCTGCCTGTCACCAGCTGTGTGACACTGGGCAGATTGTTTAATGCCTCTGAACCTCACTCCCTGCACATGTTAAACTGGAGATAGTTGCAATACCCAAAAGCCTGACACATAAACAGCACTCAGTCAGTGGATGTACTGTGTGTCAAGTGGGCCTATAGTAAATGAAAATGCATTATTTAAATTGCAGTCAGAAAAACTGCCCTTGGTCAAGGTAATCTCTTCTCTGACAGATTTTTCACCAAGAGATCCTTAACTCAGCAGCAGACTTGAACTCAGGGGCAGATGAGCTCTGAACAAACTCAACCAAGGCCGACATGACCTTCAAGGCAGTTTTGACTACATTTGCTGCAGATAGCCTAGCTTTGCCGTTAGGCCACTGATGCATTATTTGTTCTGTGTCCAGTACAGAAGGAGCTGGAGCCCTCCAGAAAATTATCCCTGTGGAAAAGAATGGCAACATGAAGCCAGCTCCTTGTCTGGGGAATCCTCCACCGGTCATAAGATTCAGCCTGTTAGCAACTGCTCCAGGTGCACTGTGAACAGACTCGAACTTACCTGTTGCCCTCTCACAGCATCTGAACAACAATATACTCAGAGAGGGAACAAGACAGAAACGATCGTCATTGGTCCTCAAACCCAAGGAGTACCCCTGATGGGCAAACAGAGTTCTGACTTTGACAATCCTCACTGCAGCACCGACAGAAATCAGCATTGCTGTTCTTATTTTATAGGCAGAAAACCCAAGGCACCAAGGGATTCAAGAATTTGTATTGGAACGAGATTTTACTAACTCCATAGGAAATTGACCTAACGCTTAAACATGGATAAACCACATCCTTTATTTAAACAGTACATTACAGTCTATGATGAAAGAATACTTAGGGATGGAATTTCCAGATTGGCTGTTTGTGAACTCAGAAAAAAAAATCATGCAACTTCCCATTCATCCAGCAAACATTTATTCAGTACATACTAAGTGCCAGGCACTGTGATAGGTGCTGGGAATACAAGCTCATGTAAGACTGTTACCTGTCTTCAGAAAAATCAGAAGGAGACACACATGTAGAGAAATAAAGTTAAATGGTGTAGACATCGTGATAATAACAAAAATCTGTACATATGATGGCAGGGGCCCAAAGGGGAGACGAGTTATGAAGGATCACTCAGTTCGTTTTGCCTTGGCAACGGAAAGAATGCTACTGAACCCTGAAAGTTGCAATATTTGCCAAGTTTGAACCCACAGATAAGTGAACACAACGTAGGCCTACGTGCTAGAAACCTAAGCTCTTAGTGCATGTGCTGGTACACAGAGAATGTTAGTTTTTGTTTAGTACCTGAAGTGATATTGTAATTATTTTCCGAATTCTGAAAAACCAGGCATGGAAGTCTCCTAAATTTGACCTTTAAATAATAACTCCTTGCTAATAGCTATCTCGCCAAAATGGAGACTTACCATGGGGAGGGCCTGAGATCAACCCGGAGGTCAGACTGTTGGAAGGAGGGTGGAACTCCAGGGTCTGACAAAATTAAACTCAGCTTTCAACCCACTTACACTTTCTGTTCTTGAAACACTCCCTTGCATTGACGTTGGCAACACCCCTTTCTCCTGGTTTCTTCTAGCTTGCTGGCACTCCTTCCTAGCCTCCTTTGCTGACTCATCACCCTCTATCTTTAGTGAAGGGCATTTTCAGGCCCCTCCTCCTCTCTCCCTAGGTAATTGGACATTCTGCCGTAACATCTATTAGGAAGTAAATGTCAATCCCTTTCACCTGTCTTTAATTTAGATCTTTCCTCTCCCATCCAGACTTGTACATCCAACTTTAAACTTGTTACATCACTTGGGCTTCTCCAACAAAACCTACATAAGAGTGGAAATCCGGAATTTCTCCTCAAACTCTCTCTGCCTTTCGGGTGTTTTCTTCCCTGGGAATTCTTGTTCACCTAGAAAATTCAGGGATTCTCTAACCTGGCTTCACATTTTAAATATCTAAGAGGCATCGAAAACATACCCATATCTGGGTGCCCCGCTTAACCAATTAAATCAGAATCTCAGGGATGAGGGTCTTCTGGAGAGTTTAATGAGCAGCCAGGTTAAGAATCGCTGAGCTGGTGGCTCAAGCTGGAAATCCGTCAGCCACATGCTGATACAGCTCTAGATTTTGTCTACTGTTTTCCATCATCAAAGCCACCACCCTAAGCCAAGACATCATCATCTCTTGCTGGAAATAAGCTCTAACTGTTCTCTTTGCCTCTATTTTTGGTCCCATCTACATTATTATTCACTACGCAGTCAGGGTGATTAAAAAAATCTGATCTGATCACATCATGCTCTCTCTCTCTTTTTAATTTTAATTATTGTTCAAGTACAGTTTTCTATCTTTTACTCCCCTCCCAGCCCACCCCCACACCACTCTCTTACTTACAATATTACCTTGCCTTTCTGCTTATTTTTAGAACAAGTCCCTGATCATTATGGCCTGTAAAGTTATGGGTACAGAGCTATAGACTTTGTGTTTTGGTCTGATCAATGAACTTACTCATCTCCACTTTTCTTATAACATGCCTCCCAACACAGGGTGGGCTTGTGATCAGTCTTCCCAGGGGTGGGCTTAGTGATGCAAGCCTACCAGGTTAACTGGGGTCCACCTTCCTTATACTTTTTGGGTCTAGAGTGGAAGCAGCCTTTCCTTGGGCTCATAGTGAAAGGGTATGGATATGGAGCTCTTGGCCAACATTTTTTCTCCTCTCCAAGTCACAAAGTAAAATCCAGTATTCCTGGCAACACGGAGAAATCCCCTCTATGATTAATTAATTGTTTGAGTAATATTTTGCTTATTTTCTACCTTTCCTGATCAACTGTTAACTTCATGAAGGCAACAGCCATGCCTATTTCATTCAAAGCAGTATCTTCATTTCCTAGTACATTGAAAGTCATCATTCTCCAATGAATAAATAAATAAATGTCTAGGCTTGGAGACATCCATGGTAATAAAGGTAAGATTAAGAATGCAGGTGCCAACAGAAGGCTTGTGGATCCATTTTTGCCAGATTTCCTTGTGCTGACTCAGCAACGAGGCCCTGACGTGGAGGTGTGTGTGACGAGTAAATGCCCAGCTGCCCATCTTGGTGCAACCAGGGGTTTCTTTAACTTTATCTCACCCGAAGATGCTTCCTCGGCATGTTTAAGCTCCACTTCCCTAGTACGGGAAAACTGCTGTCCCAAAGCTCCCAAGAATGGAATAGTTGCTACCGGCTGCTTTATTTTATAATTTGACATTGGAATGGAAGAAGAGAGCATGCTTTTAAAGCTCTTTAAAATGCAGTTCTGTTAAAAAGAACTATTGAGACACATCCATAAAATAAACTCTAAGGAATGATAAGGAAGAGTAATAGATACGTGTTCTGGTGTTCTCTTTGGAAATATTTTGCAATATGGGGATAAATTTACTCCTTAAAAATTTATCAAAAATATACATAATCCTTCGTGACTTCTGTTTCATGATTTAATTCACTAGGGTTTTTGATGTTTGGATATAGCTACCTGATTCATTGATATTGAGGTGGCAATTTTTGACATAACTAAAAAACAAACCCTAAAAGCATATCTATTTTAATTAGGAATAATACATGAATCAGATTTACCTCGTCTTTGAATTTCATCCCATTCCAACCTATTCTCCAACCTATTGCCCCCCTCAGGTAGGGATCAGGGATGAGATGAGGTCGGGGGTGGGTTAGTGTCAGGGCTGGGAGACTGGAGTTATGGAATATGGTCCCAAATGGCTGGCGAACTACATGGAAAAAGGAGTCATAGTCCCACCACATTTGCCAGCCTCATAAAGGGCCACCTGCTCACTTTCTGAGAATTTATTTGTTTTGCCTGTATCTCAATACCTTAAATTTATCTCTGAAATGACAATTGTTATTATCATTTCCTTTTAATCAATAAACAGGTGGGATCATTTGATCGAGGTATTTTTAAAAGATTTTATTTACTTTCAGAGAGAGGGAAAGGGAGGGAGAAAGCAAGCAAGGGAAACATCGATGTGAAAGAGAAACATCGATTGGTTGCCTCTCACACCCACCCCAAACGGAACTGAACCTGCAACCTAGGTATGTGCCCTGGCCAGGCATCAAGCGTAGACCTTTCACTTCACAGGACGATGCCCCACCAACTGAGCCACACCGGGCAGGGCTAATTAAGTGTTCTTTTTGTCATCTCATTTGGAAAGCTGTAGGATGGACACCTTTAAGTTGACTTCTTCATCGTGTTCTCTTATCTGAGTGGGTATATTATCCATTAGGCAAGGTGCAGGTGGGGACAGGAAAAGTGTATCTGTAGCATAATAGGACCTCATCTTCCCCAGAAAACACTCAGATTTCTGGTGGTTTTCTCAGTAGTCCATTATATACCGACATTTTACTAGATACTACACTCCTTCAAAATGGAGGTTGGGGGATGAGCCTTGGAGTCTAACTTGATTGATTCCAATAGACTAAAAATCTGGGCTGTTCTTCTGATTTTAAAATGAAAGCTTATTCAAATAGAATAACATTTTGTATTCAAATAACACAGAAATAAAATTTTAAAAGAAGAAAGTTCTTCATGATCAAGTTTAAAATTAGAAATAGAGTAAAAATCAGAGACCAAGGCAGATTCATTGCAAAATGTTGAAGCATAAGCTTCAAGGCCCCTCACTTGCATAGGCCCCTCCAAAAACCCTGGGAGAACCCTCATAGTATGTAGATAGAGTCATTTGCTTTTATGAAATGTATACATGTGAAGTGTTCTAGCTCCAGGTAGTGAAGGCTGCTTTCTCTTTTTACCCTCACCTCCTCTTGTTATGTTTTCCGTTATGTTGAGTGGCCCCGGGGTTGCCACAGTTCCTTTGGAGAACAGTCTGCAGAAAAGTTGAGTTGGGGATTCCTTTACATTTAGGTCAAAGGGGTATATTTACATTGTTTACAGTCATATCCATGAGGGGCTATTTAGCTAGGTGTTTCGGTGTAGCAATCACTCCCAGTATCACTCCTACAATCCACTGCTTTGACTCACCAATGTGATGACACAAACATGTAAGCACAGAGCTTGCATAGTAACAGGTGAGTGGGCCAAAGCTCCTACCACTGACAGTATGTATGTAGGTGGTGGAGGACAACCATGGTTTCAGATATTCGGAGCCAGAAGTCAGTCTGTGGAAAATTCTTCCAATCATCGGTCACACAAAATTGTAAGAGAATCACTCAGTTTTTATCAATGCCTCATCAAAACAGAAGTTCTTTGCTGCCAGAAATATACTTGATAATGTTTTGATACATTTGGAAATATTTTGGAAATCTCTCAAAAGGGTATTTATCAGAATCACTGTGTTTATAGAAGAAACGTGTTTTATGTATCCCAACATATTACTGAATCAGACAGGTATATGAAAAAAATACACTTATAACTGATGTAAAAATAAAATACTGACATCAACAATGACAATATAGAACTTATAATGTATTATCATAACAGGTTCACGGACTAGTTCTGTTCACTCGAAGAATAAGATTGTTCTCTGCACGAGACAGCGTGAGATGCCTTGAAATCGTACAGCTCACATGAAAGCTAGTAGAAGTTTCCCAAAATTTGACACCCAACCTAGGAACGTATGTGTATTTGCCAGTAACAAATTGTAATGCTGAACTATTAGTAACTTTCAGTGACTTTTCTGAACTCTCAATAATTAAAAACAAATTTTGATCAAGGATGCTAGAAGAAAGAATTATCTTTATATTCTCTCTAAGGTCTGATATTATAATCACATTGGCACATAAAAGGAGGTCCAAGAAGTACATAGTCAAAAATAATGGAAAAAAGTTCTTTAGAGGTCTGCTAGGCTATTAATTAAAAAAAGTTGTTTTTCTGGGTTTTTGATGTTTGTGCTTTTGCAGCTCTTTAAAATTTGTAAAATTTATAATTTGTATGTTTTTCCTCATTCTGAATAAATAACTTATTTGCATACCAAATTTAATCTTTTTCTTTCTAATATAAGAACTGAATCCAACCCTGGTAGGGGATAACTCTTTTATGTGTTTTGACAAGATGGCAATTTTACATGTTGACAAGGAAGTTTGACATCAAATGGCCGTATCAAAGCGCTCCGTCAAAGCACCCCGCTTTGAACCAGCCCTGTCCCAGGTGGAGGCCCTTCCGCCTGCACCGCTGGCTCCAGCCTCACACTCACAAAATTAGTGAGGTTATACTTGTAGTTACCTGGGCTGAGCGGAAAGTAGAACTGAAAACTGCAGAACTGAAGGTGGCAGTTTCTCACTGAGTGCCCTTGTACGTGCGACCTATCATCAAACCACATGCCCTGGGGTGCACTTGGAATTGACATTTAAAACAAATAATCG
>PVIA01004893.1:42336-127045 GCA_004024845.1 Tonatia bakeri | reverse complement strand
ATTAGGTCACTACTTTAAGTTTGTATAGCATTAAATAAACATTTCCTTTCCTTTTCACGAATCTCTGACATTGAGAGATGTCTTTCCTCTGGCAGCGGACATAACGAAGCTGGGGGGTTCCTTTCAGTAATAGTATATCACCCTTTGCCCCCGCCCTTGTCCCCTTGTGTTAGGTAACAGAAGCTTCAAAAAGAGGCAAGGGGGAAAGTTTTATAATCTCAGATTGGTAAAGGTCTTTCTAAACATGAACCCAAACCTAGAAAGCTATAAAGAAAAAAAAAAGACTGATGAACTACTATATTAGTTTTCTATTGCCACAACAAACTTCATGGCTTAAAACAATATACATTTATGATCTTACAGTTCTACACAACAGAAGTTTGAAATAGGTCTCACAGGACTCAAACCCAGGTGTCATCAGGGATGTAATTCCTTTAGGAGGTTCCAGGGGAGAATCTGTTTCTTTTCCTTTTCTAGCTTCTAGAGGCCAACTGCATCCCTTGGGTCCTCCGATCTGTTTTCAGAGCACCCACTTCACCCTCTGCTGCTGTCATCTGCCTCCTTTTCTGATTCTAACTTTCACATCTTCTTCTGATAAAGATGCTTGTGATTACATTGGGCCCACCTAGATAATCCAGAATAATCTCCCCTTCTCAAAATCCTTAATCTCATCACACTGCAGAGCCCTTTTTACCATCATGAAAGGTAACACATTCACAGGTCCCAGGGATTACGACTTGAACACATTGGGGTGCGGCATTATTTTTTCTACCACAACTATTACTGTTTCTGATGATAGAGGAACCTGATAATATCTCAAGCCTGTTATAACATTCAGAGAAGTAAAAAGATGTGCACATACAGGCACACACAAACATCTGGGTTTCAAAAGAAGAAATGAGACATAGGAAGGATGTTGCTAGGCCTGATACTTTGCTGGCTTCCTGATAAAGTGATATAGATTATGTACGAGATGTGGTACTGATTTAAGGGTGGTGCTTCCTTTCCTGGAAGTCACAGCAAACATCAAAGCAGAAAGCAGCCATAGAGAGCCACCAATGCCCTGGGCAATGCCAGGCAGACACATCAGGGAAGGTTTCCGCTTGGCAAAATTTGCCAGATCCCTAGGTAACTTGTTCTCAGATGCTGAGGATCTCTGACAGAGCTCAGGTTTAGCTCAGGTGTCCCGGAGAACACTGGCTCTCTAGAAGAAGAGAAAACCCATTTTTGATAATCCCAGATCAAGACATAATTCTCCAAGTGTGTTCTAATCTTGCAGAATCTCATGTGAAAAGAATATGTGTTCATCCTTGGCTTGTGTGGCTCAGTGGATTGAGCACTGGCCTGTAAAACAAACAGTCACTGGTTCGATTCCCAGTCAGGGCACATGCCTGGGTTTCGAGCCAGGTCTCCCGTTAGGGGCAGGCATGAGGCAACTGATTGATGTATCCCTTGCACATTGATGTTCCTCTACCTCTTTCTCCTTCCCCTCCTCTGTCTCTGAAAAGTGAATAAATAAAATCGTTTTTTTTTTAAGATGCTATGACTCTAAGAATGCTTTGTCCTTTAAAAAAAATGATATGTATTCAACTACTGTTGAGTGGAATGCTCTGAAATGTGAAAATAAGTTGGTTGATGTGGAGTTGAGACTTGTTCAATGGAATGACTCGACTGCTACTGGACCTTGGAGCTAGATCCAGACCTGAACAGAGACTGCTTCTTGTAAACGTCCTCAGAAACTGTTTGACCCCTACCCTAAGCCCCACAGCATGCTGGTTCCTGGGATAGGTCATTGCACTGCTCTGGGAAAGCATGTAAGGTATTTTCCCCTTACCTGTGGCAGCTCATGCTCCAGTGCCCCTATCCATCCTGTCCTGTTCTATATAATTCTTAGTACCTGCCGTGCAGCACAAAGGGTATCCATATCATCTTGCAGCCACCCAAGACGCACCTTGATGTAAGTTCCCTAAATAGACTTTTGGTATAATACTTTAGTTGTCAGCCTCTTTCTTTGGTCTCTTGGCCCCAGAGATTTTCCCAACAGTTGACCGTGTTGTTCAGGTTATCTGTACTTACTAATTTTCCTTCTTACTCAGTGAGAAGTTCAGTCAGCCTTGGTTTTCGAACGTGTCCCATTTTTCGAACATGTCTCACAGAAAAAATGTCTCGATTGCTGAACAAAACTTTGCTTCTCCCCCTGAGAACTTGTTCATGCTCATAGCTGTTTGGTCGTGCCTCCCTCAAGTGACAAACACAAGAGAGATGCACCAATACAAGTATGATTCGGTTTTTGAACAAATTGCTTCTTGATTGGCCTCCTGGATCAAATTAAGTTTGATAACCAAGATTCCACTGTACTGAAATCTTCAAATGTAATTGTGGATTTGCCTAGTTATCCTTTCAGTTTTACCCATTTTGCCTTTAAGTATTTTGAAGCTCTATTGTTAGTTGAATGCACATTTAGAATTGTAATGTCTTCTTGGTGGATGACTCTTTTCTCATATAAAATATTTGCCATGTATAATGTGCACCCACATTTTTGGCCCAAACTTTCAGGAAAAAAATTTTCATTTTAATTTTTTAATTCAATTATTTATTTATTTATATTTAGAAACAAAATGGATTATTGTATTATAGGCTATTATTTTGCATATGGATATTGTTATTGCTTTCTAGAGTTACATTGTTAATTAATAAGCATAAATAAAATAATGAAAAACATTTATATAGATATGGAATTAGTACTACCCATGTATAATGTGCATCCTTATTTTTCCCTCAAAAACTTGGGCAAAAAACTGCATATTATACGTGGCAAAATATAGTAATGTCCCTCTTTATCATTAATGTTCCTCATTTTGAAATCTGCTTTATTATTTTTTATTTTTAAGTATTTTTATTGATTATGCTATTACAGTTTTCCCAACTTTCCCCCTTATTCCCCCTCCCCCTGTCCCCCTAACCCTCTAGCATCCTTCCCCCTTAGTTCATGTCCATAGTTGTACATATAAGTTGAGTCCTCTGCTTCCTATACCATTTTTTATCTCTCCCCATCTATTTTATGCATACTAATTATGCTTCTCCTTCCCTGCACCTCTCCGCACCACTCTTCCCTTTCCTCTCCCCACTGAACTCCCTCTATGTGATGTCCATTTCTCTGATTCTGTTCCTGTTCTGGTTGTTTTCTTAGTTTTTGTTTTTGTTGGTTTTCTTCTCTTTTAGGTTCATTTGTTGATAGTTGTAAGTTTGTTGTCATTTTATTGTGCATATTTTTTATCTTCTTTTTCTTAGGTAAGTCCCTTTAACATTTCATATAATAAGGGCTTGCTGATGATGAACTCCTTTAACTTGACCTTATCTGGGAAGCACTTTATCTACCCTTCCATTCTAAATGAAAGCTTTGCTGGATAGAGCCATCTTGGATGTAGGTCCTTGCCTTTCATGACTTGGAATAGTTCTTTTCAGCCCCTTCTTGCCTGTAAGGTTTCTTCTGAGAAATCAGCTGATAGCCCGTGGGAACTCCTTTGGGGGTAACTGTCTCCTTATCTCTTGCTGCTTTTAGGATTTTCTCTTTGTCTTTAATCTTGGGTAACTTAATGATGATGTGCCTTGGTGTGTTCCTCTTTGGGTCCAAGTTCTTTGGGACTCTCTGAGCTTCCTGGACTTCCTGGAAGTCTCTTTCCTTTGCCAGATAAGGGAAGTTTTCCTTCATTATTTGTTCAAATACGTTTTCGATTTCTTGCTGTTGTTCTCCTTCTAGCACCCCTATAATTCAGATACTGGAATGTTTCAGGTTGTCCCAGAGAATCCTCAGCCTCTCATCATTTTTTTGGATTCTTATTTCTTTGTTCTGATCCAGTTGGATGTTTATTTCTTCCTTTTGTTCCAAATCATTGATTTGAGTCCTGATTTCCTTCTTGTCAGTGTTGGTCCCCTGAATATTTTGCTTTATTTCATTTTGGGTATTTTTCATTTGTTCTTTTTCATTTTTTTACCAAGATTAATCAGCATTTTGATTACCAGGGCTTTAAATTCTCCATCAGATAGGTTGGCAATCTCCTCATCGCTTAGTTCTGAGGTTTTGCTGTGTTCTTTCATTTGGGCCATATTTCTTTGTCTTGGCACAGCTGATAGGTTATAAGAGGGCGGGGCCTTAGGTTTTCACCTGGATAGGGTGACCTTCTTTGCTGTGCTGCCTGTGTCTGAGGGCCAGAGAGGGAGCAATGCAACCTGCCTGCTCATCTCTAGCGCACTTTCCAACACACTTTAGCATCAGACTGGGAGTATCTCTCACCACAGCAACCCCAGCCTTAGCCCACAGTCAGCTCTGAGTCTCAGTTTTTCCTTTAAATCAGTCCCTCCCATGCTGCTCCACCGAGCCTGGCAGTCAGCCCCGCCCCTCAGCCACCTCTCCTTGGTTTTTCTCAGTTGGCCAGTGCAGTCTGACTTACCAGTCTGGTTGTTCTGGTTTATTTTTTCTTTAATTCCTTGGTCATTGGAGTCCCATGCAGTTTGATTTTCTGGTGATTTTGGTTATCCTCCTTTTGGTTGTGCAAGGAAGCAAAGGGTTTCTACCTACGTCTCCATCTTGGCCAGAATTCTTTATCTGCTTTTTTAAAAAAGATTTTTATTTATTTATTTGATTTTAGGCAGAGGGGAAAGCAGGGAGAAAGAGAGGGAGAGAAACATCAATGTGTGGTTGCCTCTCATGTGCCCCCCACCAGGGACCTGGCCTACAACGCAGGCATGTGCCCTGACTGAGAATTGAACTGGTGACCCTTTGATTCTCAGGCCAGTGCTCAATTCACTGAGCCACACCAGCCAAGGCGTGATTTTTCTGATATCAATATAGCCAATATCCCTTCCTTCCTTCCTCCCTTTCCTTTCTTTCACTTAAAAAAATTTATTTTGAAATAGTTTTAGACTTATAGAAAAGTTACAGGGGGGGTGGGAGGACTTGAATGGGAGTAGGGGGGTGAAAACTGTACTTGAACATTCATTTAAATAAAAAAAAAAAAAGAAAAGTTACAACACTCATACAGAGATTTCCCATATATATTTCACCAAACATCTCCTAATGCTAACATCTTGTGTAACTATGATGTAATAACGAGAACTGAGAAATTAGCATTGGTACGATAGTATTTTTTAAATACTCACCCAAGGACATGCTTTATTGATTTGAGAGAGAGAGGAAGGGAGAGAGAGGAGAATCGATGGGAGAGAGAAACATCAGTCAGTTGCCTCCTTTATATGCCCCAACTGGGGATTGAACCTGAAACTTAGGTATGTGTCCTGACCAGGACCTAATCCACAACCTTTTGGAGTACAGGAGGGTGCCCCAACCAACTGAGCCACCTGGCCAGGGAGTTTGTCAGTTATTTTGTAAATTATTCTTTGATTTGTCTTTTGTCTGATGTTTTCTCATGATTAGACTGAAGTTATTCATTTTGGAAAGAAAACTGCATAATGTGTCTCAAAACGTGCATTATATTAGCAGGTACATGACATCAATATGTCTTATTTTAATTGTTGTCCAAGTACAGTTTTCTGTCTTTTACTCAATATGTCTTATTACTGGTGACTTTTGACTTGGTCACTTAGTGTCTGCAAGGTTTTCTCTACTATAAAGTGACTTGACTATTTCCCCCTTTTGTAATAAATAAACATCTGAGGGAATATACCTTCAGACAATTCAAATAACCAGTTTCTTCTCAAATTTCATGTTATTAATTTTAGCCTGTGAATCTTGCCTGTACCAATTATTACAGTGGTGGCATAACAATGACTTTCTATTTCCTTCATTCCTTCTCCATTTATTAATTGTAATTTGTCTATAAAGAAGAGCTGTCCTTTCTCTCCCATCAGCTTTCTTTTTGATTAGCGTTTCTATGGTATATTCTTTTCCATTCTTTTACTTTTAATCTAACTATATCTTTGTTTAAAGTGGTATATAGACTATGTTGTGGTATTTTTTAAAATTACTTATTCGAATGAAATTCAAATAATGTAAAATCATCCCTTTTAAAGTGAACAATTGGTATTTAACACAATTACAATATTGTGTAGCCATCACATTGTGATATATTAAAATTCAGATGGTCTCTGCCTCTCAACTGGTGTATTTAGACTATCTATAGAAGTATATAATGAATACAATTATTAATATGATTGGATTTAGGGCTACCATATTATCAGTTGTTTCCTGCTTTTCCTTTCTGTTTTTGTTGTTGTTATTGTTGTTGTTCCATCTTTCCTGCTTTTCTTTATTATTTGAATTTATAAGCTTTTTAAAATTTTTTTGAATATTTTATTGATTATGCTATTACAGCTGTCCCATTACCCCCCTCCATCCCCCTCCACCCTGCACACCCTCCACCACCCACATTCCCCCCTTCTAGTTCATGTCCATTTGTCATAAGTTCTTTAGCTTCTACATTTCCCATATTATTCTTACCCTCCCCCTGTCTATTTTCTACCTACCATCTATGCTACTTATTCTCTGTACCTTTCCCCCCTCTCTCCTCCTCCCACTCCCCTGTTGCTAACCCTCCATGTGATCTCCATTTCTGTGGTTCTGTTCCTGTTCTAGTTGTTTGCTTAGTTTGTTTTTGTTTTAGGTGTGGTTGTTAACAATTGTGAGTTTGCTGTCATTTTACTATGCATGTTTTTTATCTTCTTTTTCTTAGATAAGTCCCTTGAACATTACATAAAATAAGGGCTTGGTGATGAAGAACTCCTTTAACTTGACCTTATCTGGGAAGCACTTTATCTGCCCTTCCATTCTAAATGAAAGCTTTGCTGGATAGAGCAATCTGGGATGTAAGTCCTTGCCTTTCATGACTTGGAGTACTTCCTTCCAGCCCCTTCTTGCCTGCAAGGTCTCTTTTGAGAAATCAGCTGACAGTCTTGATGGGAACTCCTTTGTAGGTTACTGTCTCTTTATTTCTTACTGCTTCTAGGATTCTCTCCTTCATTTTTACCTTGGCTAATGTAGTTATGATGTGCCTTGGTGTGTTCCTTTTTTGGGTCCAATCTCTTTGGGGCTCTCTGAGGTTCCTGGACTTCCTGGAAGTCTAGTTCCTTTGCCAGAATGGGGAAGTTCTCCTTTATTATTTGCTCAAATAAGTTGTCCATTTGTTGCTCTTCCTCTTCTCCTCCTGGTACCCCTATAATTCAGATGTTGGAACGTTTAAAGATGTCCCAGAGGTTCCTAAGCCTCTCCTCATTTTTTTTGAATTCTTATTTCTTCATTCTTTTCTGTTTGATTGTTTCTTTCTTCCTTCTGGTCTACTCCATTGATGTGAGACCCAGTTTCCTTTCCATCGCTATTGGTTCCCTGTGCATTTTTCATCATTTCACTTATTGTAGCCTTCATTTTTTCATCTAATTTGCAACCAAAATCAGCCAGTGTTGTGAGCTTCCTGATTATCAGTGTTTTGAACTGTGCATCTGATAGGTTGGTGATCTCTCGGTCGTTAAAAGGATGGGTTCTGGGGCTTTCATTTGTTCTTCTGTCTGAGCCATCTTTTTTTCATCTGGTCACACCTGTTATGTATGAGGGGCAGAGCCTTAGGTGTTCACCAGGGTGAGGCACCCCAGTCTCTGGGTTATGATGCTGTAAGTGGGGATGGGTCCGAGAGGGAACAATGGCACTTGCTCCACTCTCTGCCAATTTCAGTCCCTTTTGCTGCTTCCCCCAAGGAAACCTGGGCTTTCTGGTGCTCATTCCTGTGTGGGTGGGCTTGTGTACCCTGTGGGTCTTTCCAACAACCTGTCCTGTGAGGCTGGGAGTCTTGCCCTGCACCTCAACCCCCACAGGTGTTTTCAATCAATGCCCCAAAGCTCTATTTCCCAGCACTGGGATTCTGGGTTGCACTCAGTGCCTTGCTTCACAATCGCCACCTCACTGGGTCTGCTGGTTGCCACCCCGCGCCCAGGGTTTGCCAGCTGCTGCTTGCATGCCCAGGGTCCACCCACTGTGGTCTTACGCACTGGTCCCAATGCTGTTTGTGCCACAAGACCCCTCTCCGCCTGGCTTTCCAATTCCGCCCCTCCTACCAGTCTGGATGAATGTGTCTATTTTAACTCCTTGGTTGTTGGACTTCCATACAGTTCAATTTTCTGTCAGTTCTGGTTGTTATTCTATTTCTAAATTGTTGTTGTGCCTATCTTGGTTGTGTGAGGAGGCACAGTGTGTCTACCTATGCCTCCATCTTGGCCACAAGTCCTATTATTTGAATTTTTAAATTATTCCATTTTAACTTATTTATTAGCTTTTTGCCTATATCTCTTTGGATCATCATTATAGGGGTTGCCTAGAAAATCCAGTGTATATAAATAACTTTTCACAGTTTACTCAGAGTTAACATTTTACTACCTCAAGTAATATGTAAAAGCATTTAACTATATTGGCCTCTTTACCCTTCCTCCTTTATAGTATAGCTATTATATATATTACATGTACATTTGAAAACTCCAGTGATATAATTTTTGCTTTCACTCAGTCACACATATTTGTTTTTAAAGATTTTATTTATTTATTTTTTTAGAGAGAGGGGAAGGGAAGGAGAAAGAGAGGGAGAGAAACATCAAGTCACTGAGTCACACCAACCAGGGCTCACTTAGTCACACATATTTAAAGGAGCCTTGAGAGAAGAAAAATAGACCTTTGTATTTACCTAGCTATTTAACACTTTTATTACTATTCTTTTATTCCTAAAGTTCCAAGTTTCCCTCTGGTATTATATCCCTTCAGCCTGAAGAACATTCTTTAGCGATTCTCTTAGAACAGATGTGTTAATGACATAGTCTCTTAGTTGTCTTTGATTTGAGAATGCCTTTATTATCTTTCATTCTTAAAGAATATTTTTGCTGGATATAGAGTTCTGGGTTGACAGATGTTTTCTTTTAGCACTTTAAAGATTTCATTCCACTGTTTCCTGAACTCCATGTTTTCCAATGAGAAATCTTTTGCCATTGAAATCATTGTTCACCTCTGTTTCCCCTATATTTCATTTCCTCTACCTGCTTTCAATAATTTTTCTTTGTTTTCAGCAGTGATATAGCTTTATGTGGCACACCTAATTTCCCAACTTATGTTCATTGCCAAGTTCCTTGACTACTTGTTCACCTCACATGTACTCTTAAATATATTTCATTTGGATTTGTGTCCTCATGGCTTCCTGAAATTACTGTTGTAGGGGCATTAGTTTTAAATTGGCTGGATCCTTTTCGGTGCTCATTTTTCCTCTTATTATCAACCAGCATTAATTGACACTTTATTATGTGCCAGGCTTTGTGCCAATAATCTTATACACATCATCCAATTGAATCCTCACAGTAACTCTATTAGATAATATTATTAACCTCTTTTTACAAATGCTTGTAAAGTTCTAGTGATGTGCCCAAGATGTCATTGGTGAAAGCGGCAAAGTCAAGATTCATGCCCAGGTCTGTGCAACCCCAAACCATGATGCAATCATTGGCCCTTATTCACCATTTTCTGTTTCTTTAAACTCCCCTTCCTGAGAGAAGATAGTAAGAAGCTAGGAAAATTCCTGGGCAAGTGGAATGTGAAAACTGAGACAAGAAAATTATATAAGGCCAAACGGTTTGAGCAACTTGTAGCCAGCTGGTGAATTACAAGAACTTATTACCCTTAACAAGAACACTTGAGAAGGAATGGTTTATACCTCTCTTCCCTAACCAAAGAACACATGGCTGAAATCTCCCTGGTCTGGGAGAGAGAAAAAAGAGACCCGGTTACCACCATCTGTGCCACCCAAACCCAAAGACAAACAGGTCATGGAAACAAATAACAAAAACCTCGTTAAAAACCAGAGAGACTCAAGATAAAAGTAAAACAGTATAGCAGACGAAAGAAAACTCCCAATTACTCACCCCACCCATGCACTCATTTTGATGCATCAGCATATTAAAAATGCACCTAGAAAGCTGATATATATTCTGCTGAAATCTTCCCTTCATATTCTCAGTCACAGAGAAAAGACAAAAAGCCCTCAGGACAGACCCTGTGCAGCTCACTCCAGAACTTGCCTGTGCCCCTTCTCAGATATGAACTTTTTATTTCCTCCTAAACTCTAAGGGTCCCAAGAAGACTTGCAGCCAGGGGAGTAGTGGGCAGTGGCAGCTCAACCCAGACTTATCCCCTGATCCTGTCTCCAGGGCCGCCTTTATCTCTGACTTCCTACTGAGTTATAAGCAGTTGCACCTTGGCTCACTTCTGTCTCAGTAACCCTTACTTCCCAATGAGCTAACAGCAGCCCTGCCTTGACTCGGTTCTTTCCTATAATGTTTCTAGGGAGCCAAAGCAGAGCACCGCCTAGGCTCTCTCCTGCTACTTCTTCTACCTTATGTCTTTCCTTTGTTTCATTCTCTTCAGCCTTAATAAATGTACTATCAAAATTACCTGGACTCGCGTTGTGAAATCTTTCCTACACAAAGTCAAGAACCCACACACTGCAGGCCAGTGCCCGTACAGTGACACTCCCCTCGGTCAAGGACAAAATTCTACCTTAGTTTCCTTTCAAATTCTCTGGCTGCCAGTTCTCTAGTTCCTTTGCATGCTCTGTTCCCCAGGATTCACCCCTCAACCCTCATTGTTCAGGTCTCTTCTAAACTCTTCTAGAAATGGTTCTATTATACGAAAATGATAACCTTTTATAATGATCACACATATTAATACACAGAGGTATACAGTACAAAGCACACCATTCTTCTTCAGGACAGCATAAACTTTATGGTATGGTTATACTCTTTTGTATTTATCATTGTAGTAGTTACAGGCATTTAGGTTACATCATATCCATGTATGTACGTCGTTTTTGCTCATGTATGAGTACAAATACAGGATAAGTTTCTAGATGTGTAATTTCTGGGTCAAAGTGTAGAGATGTCTTTTTAAAAACTAGCTTTTATGTAATAAAAGTAACACATATTTGGCTCAACACAAAAAATGTGCAATAAAACATCCTCTTTCCACCTCAGACATCTGGCTCCTTTCTCCTCAGTTAACCACTGTTAGTAAATTCTTTAGAAAACTTTAATGCATAAGTATGTGTATATGTGTATATGTGTGTATGGTATTTAGGTTATTGTAGAAAGAGAAATTTTGTGTAGTTCGTAAGGTAAACTGAAGAGAGGGAAAGATGGAGAGGCAGCAAAACCCAAGTGGCAGCAATCTGAAAGATAAGCAACAAGTGGTAAAGGACTCAAACTAAGCAGAAGCAATGGGGACAGGAAACAAAAGTGCAGATTCAAGAAATATCTAAGAGGTCAAGTCAATGGGATTTTATAAGTATTTGAAGATGGGATGTGTGGGGGAAAAGAGGACTCCCCATTACTTCCAGATTTCTAATCTCAGTAAATGGGTAGATGGGGGGTGGCACTGTTTACTGAGACAAAGACTTCAGGAAAAGAGCTGGTGGGGACAGAGTGATAATTTCAGTTTTTGGTATATGAAATTTAAAGTAGTTCTGGCACTGGCTGGTGCGGCTCAATGGATTAAGTGTCAGCTTGTGAACTAAAAGGTTGCTGGTTCGATTCCCAGTCAGGGCACATGCCTGAGTTGTGGGCCAGGTTCCCAGTTGGCATGTGAGAAGCAACCATTTGATGTTTCTTGCCTTCTCTTTCTCCCTCCCTCCCTCTCTCTCTAAAATTTTTTTTAAAAATCTAAAAAAAATAAAGTAGTTCTGAAACATCCAACTGAAGATTCCTATATGCAGTTGGGCAGAAATCTGGGAGACCAGCACATCTGAGAGTCATCACATATAATTACTTAATAGTCAGAAACCAAGGGAACGGATGAAAGAACCCAGGAAGAGAATGTGGAGTGTGACACAGGAAGGCGGAGGAGAGAATCCTGGGAACATGAAAAAAGGGAATGAAAGAAAAAGGAAACCTGCAAAGGAACTAGAGAACTGGCAGCCAGAGAATTTGAAAAGAAACTAAGATAGAATTTTGTACTTGAACCATGAGAGAGGGAGTTTAAAGGAACAGAAAATGGTGAATAAGGGCCAATGATTGCATCATGATTTGGAGTTGCAGAGACCTGGGCATGAATCCTGATTTTGCCACTTTCACCAATGACATCTTGGGCACATCACTAGAACTTTACAAGCATTTGTAAAAAGAGGTTAATAATATTATCTATTAGAGTTACTGTGAGGATTCAACTGGAAAATGTACATAAAGCTATTAGCACAAAGCCTCACACATAATAAAGTATTGATAAATGCTGGATAATAATAAGAGTGAAAATATGCACTGAATAGGATCTAATTTGTTTTTACTTTTATTTTTATTTTTATTTTTGGTTGGGTACAGTGAACTTTAATGATGGTGCATGACAAGGTAGGGCTCCCTAAGCCCCTCCTTTTCTTCAGGAGATCTGAGTTGAACACTGTGGAGCTCAGGAGTTTCTCAGTGTGTTGGGGGATTGATTTGGGGCAAGAAGTCCCCAGCAGTTGAGGGTCTCTTTTCCTCTCACTGGGACTGTTGGTCCAGGAGGCTCTTACTCCTTGGAGGCCATATGAGCCATAAGGTCCACCACCCTGTTGCTGTAGCCAAATTCATTATCCTAGCAGGAAATGAGCTTGACAAAGTGGTCATTGAAGGTGATGCCAGCTCCAGCATTGAAGGTAGAGGAGTGGTGTCACTGCTAAAGTCTCGGGAGACCACCTCGTTCTCAATATAGCCCAGGATGCTCTTAAGCGGCCCTCTGATGCCTGCTTCACCACCTTCTTGATGTTATTGTATTTGACAGTTTTCTCCAGGTGGCAGTTCAGATCCACAGCTAACACACTGCAGGTGGGGACACTGAAGGCCCTGCTAATAAGCTTCCCATTCAGCTCAAGGATGACTGAGTGCACGCCTTGGGGATGGGTGGTGGGTGGGGTCATGTATGTTACTAGTGCTCGCTCAGGTACAGACTTAAAAGCACCAGTAGAAGCAGGGATGGTGTTTTAGGCAGCCCCTCGGCTCTCATGCCACGGCTTCCCAGCAGAGCCATCCAGTCTCCTGGTTGGCAGTGATGGCTGGACTATTGTTATGAGTCCCTCCTCAATGCCTACACTATCCTGGATGACCTTGGCTGGTGCAGGAGGCATTGCTGACAATCTTGAGAGAGATGTCATGCTTGTCATGGTTCACACCCATCTCAAACATAGGCACTTCTGTAGAAGGGGCAGAGATGATGACCCTCTTAGCTTCACATTTCAAGTGAGCCCCAGCCTCTCCATGGCAGTGAAGACATCAGTTGATGCTGGTGGGATCTAGCTCCTCGTAGAGAGAGATGGACTCTCCATTGCTGACAATCTTCCCATTCTCAGCCTTGACTGTGCCTTTCAATTTGCCATGAGTAGTATTATACTGGAACATGTACACCACGGAGTTGGAGTCAATGAAGTGGCCAATGAGGGTGACAATGTCCACTCTGCCAGAATTAAAAACAGCTCTGTTGACCAGGCACCCAATAAAGCCAAATCCATTCACTCTGACCCCCACCATCATGTCTCATGGTTGCAGATGGCACTATGCAGGAAGATGCGGCTGTCTGTTGCATAGGAGGAGCAGAGAGCCAATCTATCCAATTTAAAACTAATGCCCCTACCACAGTAATTTTAGAGAAGCCATGAGGACATAAATCCAAATGAAATATATTGAAGAGTACACATGAGGTAACAAAGTAGTCAAGGAACTTGGCAATGAAGATAAGTTGGGAAATTGGGTGGGGAACAAGGAATTAGGAATAATGTTTCCCCCACCTTTTTTTTTTAACTGATGGTGGCAGGGGATGGGGGGTTGGTGGGGTCATGTTCCTAGGCTTTGAAAAACAACCAGCGTCACATAAGTTAAAAATACAAGAGCCATAGGGATAATAGGTAGGATCTAGAAGGAGTCACTCTTGTGCTTCTTCTGACTCTTCACTGATCACTCCTGCTCAACACTACCTCTAGTTCAGGCTTTCTGAAACACAACTTTGCAAATGTCACATCCTTTACCTTTTTGTCCTATTTCAAAGCCTTTAAGGAATCCTTATTGTCCCTGAAATATTATTCAAATGCCTTCCTAACATTCAAGGCCCCTCATAATCTTGCTCCAATCCACTTTTATGATATTTATTCTTTCCATAACTGTGGACCCTTCCCTGGTTGAATTTCTGTCCTCACTCCTTTAGTGGTCTCCCTAACATAGCTTTTTCCCTTGTCTTCACTTAGCCTCTTACCTCTGTTCTACTTGAGGTCAATTTAAGTCTTCCTCCCTTCAGAAAATACTGTATTTCCTGCGACTGTACTTTTCTACGGCTGCCTCTTCCTTTCTAACTCCCCTGGACCTAAAATGGAGGTTACAGGCAAGTCTACAAGGTGATTTTTTTAAGGTTTGTTTTCAGTTA
This sequence comes from Tonatia bakeri, assembly GCA_004024845.1. Classification (NCBI taxonomy): domain Eukaryota; kingdom Metazoa; phylum Chordata; class Mammalia; order Chiroptera; family Phyllostomidae; genus Tonatia; species Tonatia bakeri. Next base: position 112,629 of record PVIA01004893.1, on the reverse strand, counting down.
GCTTCCAAACTTACAAATCAGAAATTTGGACATTAAAAAAAGTCTGAATTTATAGCTTCTCTTGAAAAATTGGAAGATGTATTAACACTCAGTCTACATTCCCTCCTAGCAAGAATGGGCTGGAGTTGATAATGGCTAGCCCTATAGTTAGGGTACGCACTCAAGTTTTATTCTTACACCTGGCTCACCGTACTCATATACACATGTGCCTGGCTCATGTAAGCACTTGAGTTTGTAACCCCAGGTCTAAACTATGGCTGGACACTTGGTGTACACTAGCTGGTGGCTATTCACCTTTATATCCATCATGTCTTCCAGAAAAGCTCCATATCATGCCTATTTGAGAGTCCCCACAATGCCTAGCACAATGACCTAACCATAGAATATTTAGTGTAAGGTAAATGATAATGATGTTGATAATGAAAACCCAGCCTGCGTTTTCTTAGTTAACCTATTACCCAACAAAACTACAGTTAGCTCACTCCAAAAAATATTCTATGTGAGGAAAAAAATATTCTATGTGAGGAAATCAAATAGCCTAAGAAAGCACTGGGAGTAGACAGGCAGCACCAGGAACATTGACTTCAGTGATACCAGCCCAGGTCCTGCAGCTAGAGCAAGAAGTTTGAAATTTATCCATTGTAGTTAGTAGGTGTTTGTGACTCCCATACAAAGCTTCCTGCTGGACGACTCTGTTGGTCCCAATTTTCTCACTCATATTGGACGGCTGAGACCCAAAGGCAGAAAGAAAAAGAGGAAGGATGACGGATAGTGGTGATGGGCAGTGGGTTGGAGAAGAGACTACCTACTCATGCGGCAGTTACTTTTCCACACTGTTTTCTAATGCGAGAAAGTACAAACTGAGGCTACTCCCAACCTGTGGAACACACAGGGTTGGCTAGAGCTTCAGAGTGAGGGATAGGTTAGGGTTTGAATCCAGATCATATGACTCCAGTCAGGACAGTACTGCTACAGGAAGAGATAAGGATTTACCATGAAGCTAATTAAGATCAACCTTTAGGGCCCCTTACTTACAGAAGCTTTCTTCAAGACTCTGGGCAGGGCTATAGTAATGTGCTCATGTGGTCACTATAAAACTTGCAAAAGACATTGTAATAACAAATGCTTAAGAGTCATGTGTTTGTTTTGTTTTTTCATACAGACTCTCTCCAGTATCTTCCACTTGTTGGGCATTTTGGGGGTCTAAGAGGAAATTGAATTGGGATGTAATTATTAAGTTATATTTATGCGATTTACAATCAACTTTTTTTATTGATGTGTGAGAGAAAGAAATACTGCTTTGTTTTTCCACTTATTTGTGCATTAATTGGCTGATTGTTGTATGTGCCCTCATTTGAGATCAAACCTACAACCTTGGGTGTATCAGGATGATGCTCTAACTAATTGAGCTAGCTGGCTAAGGCCTACAGTCATTTTCATTATAGTCGTTAATGCTAGACATGCAGGTATAGAAATGGCTTTCAAGAATACCCCTATTGGCCCTGGCCAACTAGCTCAGTTGGTTAGAGTAACATCCCTACACCAAGGTTGCAGATTTGATCCTCAGTCAGGGCACATACAAGAAACAACCAATGAATGCATGAATAAGTGAAACAACGATGTGATGTATCCCTCTCTCTCTTCCTTTCTCTCTCTCTCTAAAATCAATTGTTTTAAATTTTAAAATAAAGCCCTGGCTAGTGTAGCTCAGTGGATTTAGTGTGGGCCTGCCAACCAAAGGGTCGCTGGTTCGATTCCCAGTTGGGGCTCATGCCTGGGTTGCAGGCCAGGTCCCCAGTGGAGGGCGCATGAGAGGCAACCACACATTGATGTTTCTCTTCCTCTGTTTCTCCTTCCCTTCCTCTTTCTCTAAAAATAAATAAGTAAAAATTTTTTAAAATTTTTAAATAAAAAAAGAATATCCCTATTACCTATTGGGTGCACTCATCTGATATTATGACCCAAAGTTGTAGGGCCAGAGGTCATATCTTGATATATGTGGCACATTGATCATGGAGAAGAAACCAGGTTTGAAATGTTTGGAGCCAAAAGCTAATTTGTGGGAAAATTCTTCCTATTATCACATACATAATTTTTTTAAAAGATTTATTTATTTTTAGACAGAGAAGGGAGAGAGGGAAAGAAACATCAATGTGTGGTTGCCTCTAGGGTGCCACCTAGTAGGGACCTGGCCCAGAACCCAGGCATGTCCCTGCCTGGGAATCGAACCAATGACCCTTTGGTTCGCAGGCTGACACGCAATCCACTGAGCCACACCAGCCAGGGCACATACATAAAGTTTTAAGTGGAGGATTCAGTTATTACTAACACCTGGTATGGTAGCAAGCTACCTGGTATGGTAGCAAGACCTCAATGATCTCTGCCTCCTTAGTCCCTCCCACATTATGTCAGGGTTGATCTGTGTGAGTAACAGAATAAATGATGGTATATGTGGCTTCCAAAGCTAGATCATAAAATACATTGCACTTAGTTTTTGTCTTGGTCTCCCTCTTTTTCTCCTTCTTTCTCTCTCCTTCATTCCCTCTCTTTAGTTCTGGAAGAATTCAGCTAGCTGCTCATATGCTGAGCAGCCCCAGGAACAGCGCCACCTGGAGAGAAACTGACGTCCCTTGTTAACAGCTTCTGGAGTGAGGTAGGAAAACTGATCCTCTAGCTCCAGTCAAGCCTTCAGATGACTCGTAGACCTGGCCAACAACTTGATTACAACCTCATAAAAGACCACCAGCTACAGGCTGAAAGTGACCAGAGGAGAGAGAAGAGGGAATTTCAGGGGAAAAGGGGAAGGGTTTGCAGGAACAAAGTTAAAGGACATATGGACAAAAGCTAGGGGGAGGGTAGTAATGGGAGGGAAGCGGGGAGGGATGGGTGAGCAGGATGGAATGGGAGTAAAGGGGAGAAAACTGTACTTGAACAATGATTAAAATTTTTAAAAAATTACAAAAAGAAAAGACCACCTGCTAAACTGCTCCTGAATTCCTGTTCCACAGAAACTGTGAGATAAAAATGGTTTGTTGTTTTTATGCCACTAAATTTGGTGGTATCACATAGCAATAGATACCATATTTTTTGGACCATAAGATGCAACTAGGTCTTAAAGGAGGGAAAGAGGAAGAAATTTTTTGAAGCAAAAAAATGTGGTAAAATATTTAATAACATAAATAACATATTTCACCAATGTAAATATAAAGCTACATTCGGACTATAAGACGCCCCCCCCCCATTTTCTTCCCAAATTTGGGGGAAAGTTGCGCTTTATAGTCCAAAAAATCACGTAACTAACACATCTAGTAAAAATGACAGTTCTCTCCTGGCCAAGAATATATTCAATAATTCAACAATGTCCTAGTGTTTGTATTTGTATGAAACTTGATAGATTTCCCTAAATTTGGCAATAATTCTATAATTTTAAGGCATTACTAATAAATTATGAAATTGAAAGAAACTTTTCTAAAGTATCATTAAGAAAATTGTTTTTACCCTGGTTGGCATAGCTCAGTGGATTGAGCGCGGGCTGCGAACCAGGCATCACAGGTTCGATTCCCAGTCAGGGCACATGCCTAGGTTGCAGGCCATGTCCCCCAGCAACTGCACATTGATGTTTCTCTCTCTCTCTCTCCCTCTCCCTTCCCTCTCTAAAAATAAATAAATAAAATCTTAAAAAAAAAAAGAAAATTGTTTTTATTAAAGATGCCAGAGGAGTGATTTATTTTATTCTCTTTATAGAAAGTATTACAAAATTGTCATATGAATAAGCAATCAAAGCATATGCAGCTAACAATATAGAAAATGTATTATCAATTTATTAGTAAAAACATTGACTTTTTTGAGTTTGTAATGTATCTGGTACAAAGTTGTGTTTTTTAATGTATAATTTATTGTGATTTTCTTTCCTAGTATTTTTGAATCAATTTTGTCTCAATAATTGTGCATTCTTTTTCTAGTGGGGTCTATAAAACCTTTGCTGTCATGCTAGTTTAAAATCTTTTGTCAGTTACTTACTGAGGAGGTCTAGAGATTGTTTGAAATTAATGTAGATTCAAAGTGGGGTTTGAGTAAGAGGAATCTGTGCCCTTGATCTGAAAGATACTTGACCCCCTCACAACATACAAGGCCCACAAACACCCCTGAGAATTCTGTTTGTGTGTTAGGGAGCGGGGAGAATCCTCGCGTGGACTGTGCCCTGGCCTTCAGAGGACCACCTGACTAGTTCTCCCTCTTCAATAGCCCCAGGCTTTTAACTTCTCTTCAATATCCATTCGACTCTATTGTTTTTCTTTTTCCCCTTGGGAAAAACTAGTGGAAACTATGTTTCATTCATTCTAAAATATACATCCTTTCAAATTTACCATCTCTGATCAATGGCCTGTCAGAGTTCAGTTGCAGGGTTTTACTTTCTTTCAGAAGTCTGTGAAATAAGATACATTTTACAATGCCTGAGAAATGATGAAACATGATATAACTATATGTAGCACACCAGTCAGACTGCAGCTTGCAAAACCTAGGCTGGAAACCCCCTCAACTCTGTTTGGGAAGCTTTGTATTAAACTGAAAAAATAAAGGTGGTGTGGCACCGAAAGACACTGGTCACCAGGAGCTGCCTGTCAAGTCTGGTTGACATGGCAACCACGGAGCGTTGTCATGTAAGGTAGGAACTGAGTCTGGAATTCCAATGCTGTGACTTCTTACTTTGAAAGAAGATCAAAGCCCAAGCTGAGGGACTCAGGACCCCGCTGTGGGCTGGCTGGCCTCCTTCGCCAAGCTGGTAAGTGGCAGAAAATGCCCAAGAGCACACAGAAGGTACCCGGAGTCCCATTTGCTTTTCCGTCAAGTGTGTCCTTTCTTAGTAGCAGAACTGTGTACCTTCGAGTTCAGTGAAATGTCGCCACCCGAGTAAGTGCTGCTGAGCCTCTAACTCTGGGCATTTTAGGCTCCTAATTTATCAGTGTAATCTATTTAAGTATATCTGACTACAAAACAGTTAGAAAGAATATATGTTAAGTTAATGAGAAATTATTTCTCGGAAATTAGATTAATAGAGATTTAAACTTTCTATTCCATATATCTGTATTATTTACATTAAAAAAATACTCATGTATCACTTTCATGGTCAGAGGAAAAAAGGTAAAAACATTCAAATGGGAAAATACAGGCTAACGTTAATAATTGAGGAGGCCAAAACTCATCAATTCAAATCAAATTTCAAAGCTCAAATCAAAATTCTTTCTTTCTATCCCCCAACCCTCACGAACTTTTTGGTGAGCATGAACTGTTTTTCCAATACGAATATTTGTTTTAAGAACCACAACTCCCCCAAAGCCTAACTTCCCGTCCTCAAATAAAAACAAATGCGCAACTCCATCAACACTGAATGGGAAAAGTAGTTTATTTCTAAATTAGATGTCCACACAGTTGGGACGATTAAGCAAATACTTTTGGTAAGAAAAAACTGAGCGCCTACTGTCTGACATACAGTTCTGGCTTTCTCGCTTACTACCTCATTTGATTAAAAAGAAACTTAAAAAAATTAAAGATGGTCTCATAAAACCGTTACCTTTACAAAACGCACTCTTTGGAAAGGAAGGTTGCCTAGCAACTCCCCTCTCACGTGACACTGTGACCAGGGCCGCCATCTTAGCATCGCCTCATAAAGGAACTACGTCTCCCAGAACCCTTGTGATTGCGTCGTGCTGGCACTTTTACCGCCCGGTCTTAGAGCTGAGCTTGTAGCCAGGCGCCATCTTTGACGCTGGCAGTCTCGGGTTTCTGCTCGTGTTGCTGCTGTGAGGACGGCGGAGGCTAACGGCTAAGAAAGAAGAAAGACGTGGTGCAAGCGGGAGTCGGGGAGAGTGTCCTCGGTTCGGTAAAGTTTCTGTTCTCTGGTAACTAGACCCGTTTTTTGATTCCCTGGTGGCTTGGGGCCGGGAGGTTGGAGAGTGGGCGAGGGGAGTGGCTGCGGCCTCCCCTCGCCCCTGGGTCGCTGCCTAGCCCGGGAAGTCACAGCGGGTCCTTCGACCCCGCCGTAACGAAAACCCCTCTCTCACCCTGCCCCCACTCTGGCCGCTGCCCTCATCGGGGCGGGCGGGGAGCCCCGGACGCCCCGCGTTCCCGTCCACCCCACCTCCGCCACAGCCCGCCTCCCCCACCGCCACCGCGCCTGCTCCCTCCCCGGCCAGCCTTCCTCCCCTCCCCCGCATCCGGTGTCGGCGAGACCGGGAACCCGGAGCAGCCCTAGCGGGCCGGCTCGCTCTTCGACTCCCGGAGCCGGAACTGACACTAGATCGCTTTCTTCGGGGCCGTAGTTTCCCTAGGTAGCGAACCCCCGCTGCGTAAGTGAACGTGAGTGCCAGGAGCTGAATTTACATACTCTCATTCCTCTCCAGGGTCCCACTACTGCACACGCAGAAAGCTACCTACCTTATTCCGGTGTCCTACACCCGTCCCCACCTTAACTATACTCCCGCCCCCAGCCCTCCGCATCGGAGCCAAGAGCAGAGGGACACTTCTCCTTGTGGGATTGATGAGACCGTAATGAAGAACACCCCCTAAAGGCCCGTAATCGGTGCGGATTTCTGTGGGGAAGGCCCCTGTCACTGGCATCTTCCAGGCCTTGGTTCTGGACCTTGAGAGGCTGTGGAAATAGTGAACTAGCGATGCTTTTTAGGGTAAACGTCTGTCGGTGCTGGGGGAAGGGGAGGGATCAGCTGAGAAGCTGTGGGAGTGGTTTAGAGCTCGTTTCGGGTTTTGCTGCTGATACACAGTCCAGCTTGTGAGTTACTCGTTTACAGGCCGTAAAGCTTCTCCAGCCTCAAAATGTCTGAAAACTACACTTGGGCTAATTCTCGATACACTCAGTGAATTAAAAGCGTCTCGTGACCTTGATTTTAATTTCACTCATAAAGCACTTCTTTAGCCACCCACATTTTAAAAAACTGTTACTTTTAGTTAGAGCTGAGAGGGGTCAATTAGAATTTGTTGTTAATGACCAGTATGTGGAGTCTGATTGAGCCGTCCAGAATTGACTTTCGGGGTTGTATTGACAATTCACAGTCCTAAATGATCAATGTTGAAATGGTGCACTATGTTTTTGTTTAAATGAAATGTCCTGAAAATTAATTTCAGAGTTAATGGAAATTGATGTTGCTGTTGTGAGACATCATAAAAATACATATTTTAAAAGCTGAAGGCATTTCAAGCAGATATAGTTCTTGATGAAGCAGAAAGAACATGAGCGAGGGATTTGGAAAACCTGGCGTCTAGCTGGTGCTGAGCAACTTGATGACTCTGGGAAAATGGGCCTCAGTTCTTTTTTCTGTAACATGAGGAGATTGGACGATTTGAATTCAGAACTCAGAAAGTTGGAAGGGATCTTAAAGCCCTCTGAGAAAGATTTTGGGAATGTTCTCTATTGCTGTCACTTTTCCTCCAAAAATAACCTGGCTTGGAAATCACTGGTCCAAAGGGAATTTGATTCCCCATAGAAATTGGAGAATAGGTAATGCAAGTAGAGAGGAACAGCTGTATTTCTGCTTGAGTAATAAACCTGCTAACAGATTCTGGTATAAATTTTGGGGACATAAAGAGAATGAATATATGTACCCTAAGTGTACCAGTTTCCTCACTCTCTCCTGGCAGAAGATGCAGCACTTTTAGTGGTGCTGGGATTCTGGGCTGTGTTCCTATTAATTCTAATACAGATAAAGAAGATATGGTAGAGAGAAAGATGGTAGCAGAAGGAATGGATAGAGAGGCAAAATTGCCTGCTAAAAAGAAAAGAAAGAAGGGTTTGCGACTAAAGGGGAAAAGGCGGCGAAAGAAATTGATCCTTGTGAAAAAGTTTAGTAAGGATTTGGGATCTGGGAGGCCTGTTGCAGATGCCCCTGCTTTGTTAGCTTCCAGTGCCTCTGAGCAGGATGAAGAACGTCTTTTTGAGAGCAATATAGAAAAACAGATCTACTTACCTAGTACTAGAGCCAAGACCTCCATTGTGTGGCACTTCTTTCACGTTGACCCCCAGTATACCTGGAGGGCTATTTGTAACCTCTGTGAAAAAAGTGTTAGCAGGGGTAAACCAGGCAGTCATCTCGGGACGTCTACTCTTCAACGACATCTGCAGGCACGGCATTCACCTCACTGGACAAGGGCCAACAAATTTGGAGTCACTAGTGGGGAGGAGGAATTCACTTTAGATGTACCTTTATCTCCTTCTTCTGCTGGAAGCAACGGAAGCTTTGAATATATTCCTACTGATCCATTAGATGATAATAGAGTGGGTAAGAAACGTGATAAATCAGTATCTGATGCCCTGAGGGCAGAAAGGGGGAGATTTCTCATCAAAAGTAACATTGTCAAGCATGCCTTAATTCCTGGAACAAGAGCCAAGACATCTGCAGTTTGGAATTTTTTTTATACTGATCCTCAGCACATCTCAAGAGCTGTGTGTAATATATGTAAAAGAAGTGTGAGCCGGGGCAGGCCAGGTTCTCACCTAGGAACTTCAACACTTCAACGACACCTACAGGCCACACATCCCATCCACTGGGCTGTTGCCAATAAAGACAGTGGTGCAGTTGGAAATGGATTAGATGAGGCTGAGACTGAGAGAGATCCCTTGAGCGATACTTTGCATGGAGAGAAATCTACAGGCAGCCAAGATTTAACAGCTGAAGACCTTAGTGACTCTGATTCAGATGAACCTCCTGTGTTGGAGATAGAAAATAGGAGATCTGAGAGTCCTATTCCTGTTGCAGAGCAAAATGTTCTGATGCACGCCCAGGAAGGAGAAACAACATACTGTGAAAATTCAATCTCCAGTCAAATAAGTCAGGCAATTATTCAAATGATTGTGGAGGATATGCATCCTTACAACTACTACTCAACCCCAGCCTTTCAGAGGTTCATGCAGATTGTGGCCCCTGACTATAGGTTACCATCTGAGACTTACTTCTTCACTAAGGCTGTACCTCAATTATATGATTCGGTCAGAGAAAAAATTTTTTTAACTTTGGAGAATGTTCAAAGCCAAAAGATCCACTTAACTGTGGATACATGGACCCATGACCCATCCACTGACTATTTTATTGTGACTGTACACTGGGTCTCCTTGGACACTGCACCTTCTTCCAATAATGGCTGGATCCCCAGTTTTAGAAAATGGGCAGTGCTTTGTGTAACAGGTTTGGCCAAAGACTGTTTGGTAACCAACATTTTACAAGAATTAAATGACCAGATTGGCCTGTGGCTTTCTCCTAATTTCCTCATTCCCAGCTTCATTGTTTCTGACAATTCCTCTAATGTGGTACATGCAATCAAAGAAGGCGGTTTTACCCATGTACCATGCTTCCTGCATTGTTTAAATATAGTAATCCAGGATTTTTTCTGTGAGCACAAAAGCATTGAAAATATGTTAGTGGCAGCTAGGAAAACCTGTCATCATTTTAGTCATTCAGTCAAGGCTCGTCAGATATTGCAAGAGTTCCAAAATGATCGCCAACTTCCATGGAAGAATTTGAAGCAGGATGAAACTGGCCATTGGATTTCTACCTTTTATATGTTAAAATGGCTCTTGGAACATTGCTACTCAGTTCACCATAGTCTTGGTAGAGCCAGTGGTGTTGTACTCACCTCTCTTCAGTGGACTCTCATGACTTATGTTTGTGATATTCTTAAACCATTTGAAGAGGCCACGCAGAAAGTGAGTGTAAAGACCACAGGATTGAATCAGGTGCTACCTCTAATTCATCATCTTCTCCTTTCCTTGCAGAAACTCAGAGAAGATTTTCAAGTCAGAGGTATTACACAGGCCCTCAATCTGGTGGACAGTTTATCTCTGAAACTTGAAACTGATGCCCTACTAAGTGCCATGCTAAAATCTAAGCCCTGTATCTTGGCTGCTTTGTTAGATCCGTGCTTTAAAAATAGCTTGGAAGACTTTTTCCCTCAAGGTGCTAATTTAGAAACTTATAAGCAGATCCTTGCAGAAGAAGTTTGTAATTATATGGACTCTTCACCAGAGGTCTGCCATATTCCAACTTCAGAAGCTTCTGGTCCCTCAGATATAGTGGAAACTGGTTCATTTACTTCATCTACAAGAGAAGGCACCTCCAGTTCAGGGTCCATTGATAGCTCAGTTGCAGATAATGTTAGTGTTGGAGGCAAAAGTTTCATGTTTCCTTCTGCTGTAGCAGTAGTGGATGAATACTTCAAAGAGAAGTATTCGGAGATCTCAGGAGGTGATGACCCATTGATTTACTGGCAGAGAAAGGTGAACATATGGCCAGCTTTGACTCAAGTTGCCATTCAGTATCTAAGCTGCCCAATGTGTAGTTGGCAATCTGAATGTATCTTTACTGCAAATAGCCACTTTCATCCAAAACAGATCATGAGTCTGGACTTTGACAATGTAGAACAGCTGATGTTTCTGAAAATGAACTTGAAAAATGTTAAGTATGATTATTCTACGTTGGTTCTGAACTGGGATCCTGAGAATGAAGTTGTTCGAAGCAACGAAAAAGAAATACTATCTTAATTTCTTTTTCCTTTCTCCATTTAAAATGGGCAACTTCTTGCTGTTTCTATATTCTAATTGCTATAGTTGTTACATATAGTTAACTGATTAATATTCTTTATACATGAATCTGGGGAAACCTGAAAACAAAAAGGGCTGAAACTTCCTTAGAGGTAATGTCGACAAAGTGAAGATTAGCCTGAATGATTTCACACTACTAACTCAATGGCGGCTGTCACTTGAAATTTTGTTTATACCATGTGAGAAAAATATTTTTTAATTAAAAAATATAGTGCAGCATTGAAAGTCCTTGGGCTATTTCTGACTGGTAAACTGAACTAGTAATTAATTGGTTTTAAGTAAAAATTTCTCCCAACATGGAACATCTGATTGCTTTGAAACCAATGATACTGAGGGGGGGAAAAAGCATACTAAGCTGATATTCCTAACCCCACCCCCATTTTTCTATTTCTTTAAAAATCCTATTTGTCCTTACAGCTTGGCAAAAACAAAACTCTCAGAATTGTTTTACATTTGGAAATTTCTAATTGCCTCCTCATACTGGTCAGCTCAATAATTTTAATTTATCGAGTTACCATTTATAAAGGATTGGATCTACATAAATAAAAGAAACATTACAAAACAATTAAGGAAATTACTTTTAATCTTTGAATTACCTTTTTATTCTTTATAAAACAGTGTAAAAACAGATTGTATAGGTACTTTTGCCTAATTATGGGGTAAATGACATAGTAAAAAGTTCACAAAATTGAAGAAGATTGAATGGGAATTAAAATAAAAGTCCCATCCATGAGCATACTTTGACAAATCTAGTATCTATTTTTCAAAGAATGTTTTTCTGATATTGTCATCTTAAATGCTTTTAAAAATATACTGAATTATCCATAAAACAGTATTCTCAACTGTGAAATTGTTTTGACCTCTATTCTTAACTGAAAATAAGCAATCAATATTTTCATGTGTTAGGAATCATTTCCTCGCTGGTAAAATGAGAGAATTGATCTCAGTGATTTTTAAGGTCCCTTTCCACTCCAAAAGTATGTTTCTGTAATTGAGTGGGAGGCCAGAAAATGATGACTTTTAATAAAAGTCTATTAAAAGTTTCAGACTGAATAACTAATGTAAGATCCCAATTTTTCCTTTTTTTCATTTTAGATTTGGGGATATTCCCTGCCCAAAAATTTCCTGGAAAATTGACTAGTATTAAGTGTGAGTAAAAGGTGTCCACTTTTTTTAAGTTTTGATTTTAGTTTTGTCTTGGATAGTATTTGGCAAGATTTAGCCTAGAAGTAATGTAGTATCTATTACATGAGCATCAAAATTGCTTTGTTACTGGGCTGGTTTCAAAATTTAGAATTTATTTCTATGTATCAAATCAGTTTTTTTTTTAATGGTAAATGTACCATTGTGGAATGAAATTTCAACTTCAAAAGTTTACCCTTTTACTAACCATAGTAAATGGATAATTAATTACAATGTCTTTAGTTGTAGCCATCATTAGTAAAGAATTTGAAACTAGGCTGCATAAGCAAGCCTTTGCAGGGCCAATATTGAATTTCATGCCAGTTGACACTGGTGTTACTGTAACAGAAAAAAATCTTCCCTTAATAGAAGCTTTCTGTGTTTTGACAGTGCCAGTTCAGTATGGCTATAATGCTGCTCTGCCTTCTACAGCTTGCTGCACCACTCTGTAGTTACTCTGTAACTATACGTTTCTATCTTTTTTGGTTAAACACTCCCTGAAGGTGAAAAAGATGATAATGGTATATACATGCATCCATATTTATACACATTGATATATGTCTAAGGATTTCCCTTCATCTTTATTTTGTGGGCTGGGAAAAATTTTGTGTAACATATTAATATGCTTTGTAATACTTTGGTAAAGAGTAAGTTCACTACTTTTATAATGAACCCAAATCTAAAGTCTTTTGTAGTGTACTTTAAAAGGGAAAACTTAACCAAATGTTTTATTTCTACACATTTGTGTGTGCGTGTGCGCGCGTGTGTGTGTATAAGCCAGTTAGTATATATGTATGTCATGTACATAAAACACTTTATATTTTTACATACAAGTATGCTTTTATTTATACAGATAATAAAGATGGGGGAAGATTTCTGTTTTTTTCTTAATAGGTGAAGAAATCTTGAAGACAGAAATCGGATCTTATTGAATTTTGGTGTGTTTTGTTTTGTTTTTTTTCTTTTTTAATTTTTTCTCTCTTTTTTTTTTTCCTTTTTAAATTATATTGTTCGGCTATGGAAGATGGATTTTTTAAAAAAAATAATCTTTTGACTCTAAAGTTCATACTTAAATGAACTTTTTTTGTTTATTGTTTTTGTTTTTGTTTTTGAGGAGATAACTATCCCTAGCTGTCTCCAGTCTGTGACAAAAGTTATTCAAATGGACTTAATCTCCCAGTAGTTGGGAGACGTTTTAAAAACACATCCTGTGTTTGAATTGTGGCTGAGAGGTTTCCTTGGCAATGTGAGGAGGAAAATTCATTCTGCCTCATTATTATTAATTCATGGATTGAGTGTTGGTTCGACCTACAGGCGTGATAGATTGGAACTCAGTGAAGACACAGATGTTCCTGTGAGAGCAACCAGCTAATGTAAGTGTGGAAATGGATTTTTTCTCATTAAAGGAGTAAACATTTTTGCAATTTATGGCATAATTTTCCCGAATCAATAAGAAATTAGCCATTGTCAAGACATTTTTTTTCCTTGTAATTGTTTATAAGCTTTTGGTTTGGGGGTAGAGGTACTACTGTCTCCCCCTCTTTTGATAATGAAGTACATGTACATTATAAAAACAGTGTAGCCAAGGTGAAACCTTGTAATTCCATCTCCTCAGAGAAAGCACCCGTTAATAGTTTATCACAGCATAGTTCCATCTCCACAGACACAACTCTGCCTCATCTTTTTGAAATGGCAAAGCAGTGTGCCTTTATATGAATGTGCAATAATTTAACATATACCCCATTGATAGACATTTGGTTTGCCCTTGTAAACAAAAATAGTTGCACATCCTATAACAGCCCTATCTATACACACATCTCTTTGAACTGTTTCTCAGAACCATTCCTCAGATGTGAAATTGTAGAATTGTTACAATTAATTGTGAAGAGGTTGTACTAATGTACTGAATTTAATGAAGTCTTTTTGATTTGTAAAAGTTCTTGATATCTTCCTTTTATTAGTAAAAATACTTATCTTTGTTGCTGATAGATCTTTTGTTACATAAAATGTTTTCCATTTTATGTAGTCAGATCTACCAATTTTATTGTTAAGATTTTTAACTAGTATTGTACTAGGAAAGGTTTTTTTCACTCTGAGCTTATAAAAAATTACCATGCATTTTTCCCCAGTGCCTGGATGGATATATACATATATATTTTTTAAGATTTTTTAAAATAGATTTTACTTATTTTTAGAAAGAGGGAAGAGAGGGAGAAAAACAGGAAGAGAAACATCTGTGTGTGGCTGCCTTTCATGTACCTAGCCTGCAACCCAGGCATGTGCCCTGATCGGGAATTGAACCAGTGACCCTTTTTGTTTTGTAGGCTGGCAGTCAATCCACTGAACCACAGCAGCCAGGGCTTAAGATTTTTTTTAATATATATTTTTATTTATCTTTAGTGAGGGAAAGGGAGGGAGAAAGAGAGGGAGAGACACATTGATGTGAGAGAGAAGCACAGAGCCGTTGCCTTCTGCAGCCCAGGTGTGTGCCCTGACTGAGAATTGCATCAGCGACCTTTAGCTTTGTGTGATGATGCCCGACCAACTGAGCCACACTGGTCAGGGCTCAGTGGTTGTATTTTTTATATTAAAGATGTAATCTAGGAATTGTAGTTAAACGACATTGTCACTCTTCCTCCCATAAGCATAATAGACATATCAAATATTGACTTGCATTTTTGTTGAGTGCAGTTATGAATTTACACTATTAGTATGGTGCTTTAAATTAGTGAGCTACATACAGCCTTTGCCATCCTTGCTTCTATTCCCCTGGAACATTTTTGTATGGAGTAGAATACTTTCAGATGGATGGCCATTTTTTTTTGTTAATTTTAGATGCCACTTTTTTATGCATTACATTTACTCATAGATTCACTTGAATTCTGTTGGTCTTGTACTCATTTATTTGCCAATATTATGTTTAAATGTTGCATTTCACATCTATTGTGAAGTCAGGTAGAGCAAGGCTCTTTTACTCTTTTTAAAATTTTCTGTTTTTCTCAGTTACTCTAGATGATTTTGCAGTTTGTCAAGTTCCAATAATAAACTCTAATCAGGAGATTGACTTGAGTTGCATTCAAGGTATACAGTTTTGAGGGAAAAATAAACTTAACTTTAAGTCATTGTCTCTCCATCATCTAGGTCTGCTGTACATGAGTACATAGTTTTCGTAGTTTTTTGGTTTTGTTTTTAATTTAATGTGGGTCTTGCATACTTCTTCATAGTCTTCATACGTATCTTATAGTTTTGTTGTAAATGAGATTGTTATCTGAATGAGTTTGCAAGCATAGAATCTGCAGATATTAAGTTTTTTTTGCCTCATCCTTTCTAGCCTTTACACCTCTTTTCCCCCAGAGAGAGAGAGAGAGAGAGAGAGAGAAGAGAGTGTGTGTGTGTGTGTGTGTGTGTGTGTATGCATATGCATGCATGCATGCGTATGCATGCTAGACTCTCTGGAACAGTTGAGTGATAGTGGAGACAGTGAGTGTTTGTTTTTCTTTGCCTTGAGTGAGCTTCTAGTGTGCTGATGGTTTCTGATGATAAATGTGTTTATGCCGTTTTAATTTTTAAAGCCATTTTAATATTTTTTAATTACCATTTTAAACTCTTTTTTGTAATTTGTTCTTTTTTGAAATCTTAAGATAACATGGTTTTGGTTTTGGTTTTTACTCTCCTTTATTAATGTAATGACTTTCCTAACGTTAAGCCATTCTTAGTTCTAGAATAAACCTTTTTTGATCCTGTCATGTTACTTTCAATATACTGTGACTCAATTTGCTTTAATTAGGATTTATCAGCTGTATCATAAGTCGGATATCCAAAGCAGTTGTTTTAAAGCTGTTTTAGAAAGCGGTGAAATAGTGCCAGTGACATGGTTCTGTTCTTTTTCTTCTGTCCAGTTTCTTCTAATTTTTTTCTCAGGTTAAAATACTTTCTTAAGTAATTTGTTCAAGAATATATGGAGTACGTAAATTGTATACTGACATTTCATGTCTAAAAACTTCTACCAAGTCCTGAAATCTTCTTAAAATGTAGTTTGAAAGGCTAAATCTCTCCTTTAAATTCTGATACTTAACAATTTGTCTTTTGGCATTTAAAGATTGAGATACAAAGTCAGACATTAAGTCTGATTTTCTTTCCCTTGTCACCAGTCTACTTTTTTTCTAGGAGTCTGTATGATTCTATTGTTACTATTGGAATTCAAAAATTTCACATCTATGGTATAGAGATTTCTTGAGAAAATTTCTGCATGGCATTTGATGAGTTTCCCCTTTTTTAATAGTTTATTATATTTTTTTCCATTACCATTTATCCCCCTTAAATTCTCTTCCACCTCCACCCACCACCCCCTCCTCTCACCTCACAATGATGAGTTTTTAGAAAGTTTCAAGTTGATTCAGTTTAGGGAAATTTTCTTGTATTGTTTTTTTTATTGTCTCTACCAATTCCATTTCTTACAGAATTTGATAAGAAACGGAGTCTTCTGGAATTATTTTCATGTTACATACCTTTTGTCTCATATTGATTGACATCTTTTTGCATCCTGGGAGACATCCTGCAGTTGGTATTTTATAATTCATATACTGTATTTTTCATCAATGTTTATCCTTCTAGATTTGAAAAGATATTCTTTTAGATTTTAAGAGATTTCCTATTTTTGGAAGAAGAGGCTAAATTTTAGGTTCCTTATTTTCAAGCTTTTATTTTTCCTCTTTGTCATATGGCTATTTGTAGCCATATGTTCATTTGTATTAAGCTATGTTTTTAAAACTTGCTGAGAGTATGAGGATTTTAAAAGAACTTCTTTTCTTTTTTCCTACATTATTCATCATTGGGGTGGGAGAGGGTCAATTAGTCATCTTGGCTTCCTGCTTTTAGACAGCTACTTTTTGTTAAAAAGTAATTAGGTTTTTCTTGGCATCCTGAATACTTTTTTTTTTCCTTTTAAAACTTAAGAACTATATCAGTGTGCATTTTTGGTTTTAGGTTTTTATTGGAGGTAGTGGTGACTACTGTCAATTTTTAATCTCTAGATTTTCTTTCTGCCATTTTCTTGAGTAGCAATTATATTTTTTCCTTCTACTGAAGTTACGGAAACTCATTGTTTAAAACATATGCTATATTTTGCCATGTGTAATATACACTTTTTTGCCTAAATTTTTAAAGGATGTGCATTATACATTGTTGTAATGATTACAGACCATGGGCATAATAATAGGCATGACAATCCTGTGTATAATTTGGAGGAAAACATGAGTGTACATTATACATGGCAAAATGTAGCATATGAAGGAAGTATTTGTTGAAACATTACTAAGGGGGTGTCATATATTAAAGATTCAATCTCTCCATGCCCCCTACCTACCTCTGAGGGAGTTTTGTAGAGCCCAAGTTGAAAAACTTACTTTGCTGCCATTTCATAAGAACCATTTTGTTGTTTGATTAGTATCTGGGGGAGTTGTTCTTAAAACCACCATTAAATATGTCTTTGAGATGTCGATTTCAGGGATGAAATTGACCTCTAAACTTTCTCCATTCTCAAAAATATTTCTATGGTAAAATTTTTTCATTTTCATCTGATTAATACTTTTCCTTTTTGTGTATGTGTCATTGTAATTATTTGATTATCCCTAGAGACTTGATGCCCTTGAAGCAATTTTTGCTTCAAGCAGTTTTTTAAAATTACCTCTTCTCTACCTGAGAATGTAGAATGCATTTCCTGGGATTTGGCCAGGAGAATCCTGCTGGTGCATCAGTGAGGTGCTGTTAAAGGTCCAACCCTTGTGTCATTTTGCAGTGGATCATTGTCAGTCCAGTTAGAGCAGACTTAATTTTTTTTATTGTGGGTATGTTACATTATAGTAGAAAATTTAATGTTGTGAACATAAAACAACATAAAAATAGCCATCTATAATCCTACCATCCTAGGAATGGTAAACACTGTTTAGTGTTATGTTTTTCCAGATTTTTTCCTGTTGTTTCACATCCTCACCAGCATTCACTAGTGTTATTGTTTTGGATTTTAGTTATTCTAGAAGGAATTTTGGATTCCCTAATGACACAGATGTTAATTATCTCTCCGTATGCTTATTTTTCATCTCTAATACCTTGGTGAGGTGTCTGTTTACCTCTTCTGCCCATTTGTTAATTGTTTTTGTTGCTGTTGTTAAGTGTTCTTTGTATATTTTGGATGCCAGTTCTTAATTATGTGTTTTTGCAAAGATTTTCTTCTAGTCTTGCCTTTTCATTCTCTTAACAGTGCTTTTGCAGAGCAGAAGTTTTTTATTTTTATGAAGTTAGCTTGTCAGTGTGTTTTCTTTCATGGGTTGTGCATATGATGTTGTATCTAAAAAGTTATTGCCAAACCCAAGGTCACCCAGATTTTCTCCTATTTATCTTCTAAGAGTGTTATAGTTTTTGCATTTTATATTAGGTCTATGATCCATTTTAATTTTTGTGACAGGTGTAAGGTCTGTGTCTAGATATATTTTTTCCATGTAAATGTCCAGTTGTCCCAGCACCATTTATTGAAACAACTATTCTTTCTCCATTGAAATTGCCTTTGTAGTCAAAAATTAGCATATAACTACAATCAGCCCTCTGCATAGACGGATTCCCAACCTTGGAGTTGACCCTTGAACAACATGGGCTTGAACTCTTGTGGGTCAGTTGAAAATACTGTGCAGTTTAAATGTAAGTGGACCTGTGCAGTTTAAATCTGTGTTCAAGGATCAACTGTGTTTTCTGGGAAGAATCTCAAGGACCTCATTTGCTCATTTGTAATTAGTGTGCAACTCCTTAACCATCCTAAGCTAGTTCTGCAGGTATTCATAGAGAAACTTTTTCCTAACCTACTTAAAATTATATACTTTTAAAATAAAAATGCTTGTGAAAAATACTGAAACTTTTGTTACTCAAAAAATGTCAGAAATGTAGATTTACCTCTGGGCCAGTATAGCTCAGTTGGTTGGAGCATCATCCTGTAAACCTAATGGTTTCAGTTCAATTCCTGGCCAGGGAACTTGCCTAGGTTGCAGCTTTGGACCCCTATCAGGGTGTGTTTGGGAGGCAACTCATAGATGTTTCTCTGACATCAGTGTTTCACTCTCTTTATCTCCCTTGATCTGTGGAGTCAATGGATATGTCCTCAGGTGAGCATTAAGAAAAAAATAAAGAAGAAAGAAATGTAGATTTAGCAAGTATCTTATGTAAAGTAATCTAAGTCCCACTAATATAAAATGTAGCTCATTTGTTGAATTAGCAGTGCTTATGTTGAAACAGTGTATAACAAGCACCATAAAGAATACAAAAAAGAGAAGGGCATGGGTATCCTTAACAGAAAGTGTACAGTATAGGTGAGAAAGTACAACATCACATAAGAGTAAAATATGAGTCAGTGTGTTTACAAGGGTTTGTATAGGCACAAACATAGTAATACTAATAAAATTTGGTTTTAATAATGTGATTTCATTAGTTTGGTGATTAGAAGGGAGTCAGAAGAATGTACCTGAAAGACTTTAATTCACTGTTTCTTCATTTTAGGATTACATTTTAAAGGCGATTTCTGTTATTGAGTTGTTATTTGGAAGATTAAATCCATTTCAAGAGGACTTGAAGCTGGTCCTCACCTTGAGGAAGCAGTGGCTTATTTTCAAGAAGCCACTTCTGATTTCAGGATCTATCCCAGCATGCCTAATCAAGGAGAAGACTGCTATTTTTTTTTCTATTCTACATGTACCAAAGTAAGAATTGCAATTTCTAAAATCGGCTTTCTTTGATTTCCCTAATAAAGTTGGATAAGATATTTTCAGTATACTAAGTTGTTTTTATGTTTTGTTTTTCTGAACTGTTTATTTGCTGTCAGTTTTTTTAGTAAAGGATATCATTCCTAGGTGAATTCATTCCTCATCATATTGTTTCTTCATTTTATGTTCTTCGTGTTCTACAAAAGTGAAAATGTCTCTTACATATCTGTTCAGAGTGCCTGTGGAATTAGGAGCATTTTGGCCTTTGATTTTATTTGCCTTGTATTAAATGAATGGGTGTATTGTATTGTACTTCTAGAAACTGCCATGTGTTGAATTAGACTTCAGATTTCCTCTTGAATACTAAAACAATCTTCTAAATATGCTTTTGTAGCTTTTTCTCTTTTTTTATCCAAAACTTCCTGGTTTTCTGCTTCATTGCAATGTAGTCCATTTAGATTAATCTGTTTTCTGTTGTTCCTTTATGACTAATTCTGTAAATATCCATGTTGTCACAAAAACTTTTCTTAAATCATCTTGGTGCCATGTTTAAAATGAAGAGTTTTGAGCAAATCCCTAATCTTACATACTGGTTTCCACAACAGTAGCATTTTGTCTCAGATACTATCATCGTACAAAGTATAGAGTGAAACGTAGAATTACACTTAAATCCTTATCTGTTTACTTCTTTTTCTGATTTTTCATTAAAAGCTAACTACACAAGTTGAGATGTCTAAAATGGTGTTGAGGGTGAACTATAAAATGTAGTTTTAAAGAGCGTCTAGTATTCCCACTTGTCTTTTTCAACTTGTGTCATCTCTCAGCTTGTGTTATTCATGTTGTCAGATAAGATGAAGGGTAGTGACAGGAAATAGGTTGTAGAAAATTATAACTTTGGTGACCTCTTATTAATAATAAGCCTCAGTTGTCTTCTGTCTTGACTTTCCTTACTCCGTTGTCTGTCTGGTTGCCAGGAAACTATTATAATGAACATTTTCCTTGGGATCTATTTCAGTATTCAGTTCTTTTTTGTATTACTCTTTTTGTTTACAGGGTGACAGCTGTCCATTCCGTCACTGTGAAGCTGCACTAGGAAATGAAACTGTTTGCACATTATGGCAAGAAGGGCGCTGTTTTCGACAAGTGTGCAGGTTCAGGCACATGGAGATTGATGTAAGTTTTGAATTTGTATTATAACAGGTAGTCTGGTGCATTGATGGGCCATTTAAAAATATAAGGGGAAAATGACGTTTTATATAACTTTTGAGTTAAATTACTGGGAATGATCCAATGAAATTTCTGTCTTTATTAGAATGCTCACTTAATATCTGCATTTTATGGAGTAGAATTGGTATTGTTTTTCTGGAAGGCAGTTTGGTACTATATCTAATCCAGCCCTTCTCATCCTCCTTGGTCTTGGATGCTCATTCTGGGCAGACTGTCCATGAGTATACCCTCCTCAACCTACATTAGGATTCCTTCTGCACAGAAGTCTTGGCTCACCTTGCTCACCCTGCTCAGACTCCAGTGTAAAAACTATATATATTTGTGGAGTATTTTCATTTCTATGTTTATTTGCAAACAATCTTAAACTTAAAAGTTGCAAGTACATTATAAAACTTTTTTTCCTGAGACATTTAGGAGTAAATTACTGACATTCCCTGTCACCTCGAGATATTTTCATGAGTATTTCCTACAAACAAGGACATTCTCCTATGTAACCATAAAAAACCTTCAAAATTAGAAAATTAACATTGAAATATTACCTTCATTTAATTCACAGATGTGACTCGAGTTTTGCCATTGTACCAGTAATGGTCTTTATTGTAGAAGGAGTGTGTCCAGAACAAGTGCTGCCTGCGGTTGTCATGACTCAACAGTCCCCTCCAGACTGGATACTCAGGCTTTGCTTGCCTTTCATTGGCATTGACACTTTTGGTAGTTAGAGGTCAGTTATTTGGTAGAGTGTTACTCACTTTCAATAAGTCTGATACAGATTTCCTCATAACTAAATTCAGGTGTTGTATCTTTGGCAGGAATATCACACAGGTGGTATTCTTCTGTGTGATCATAGTATGCACACAATTGCATACGATTATTAAATAGCATACAATTTTAATTATCCCATTGATTGCATCATTAAGGTATATACCAGATTGCTTCACTATAAAGGATTTATTTTTGTAGTGTTTTGGAGAGAGGTACTTTGAGACCCTGTAATTATCCCATTTCTCATCAAAATGTCAGCATTTTTCAGTGATTTATATCCCAGTATTATATACCAGCCTCTTCCTTTTCCTCTGAGGTTCTGACATCATATATGAAACTTCTTTTCCACAGGGACATTTATATTTGTGCAAACTCATAGTTTCCCATTTTATCCAGTGTGTTATACTCCATTACTGTCTTACATTTTATCCTCAAATAGACCTAGATTTGGGCAGTAAGAGCCCTTCAAGCTGGTTTTTGTGTCCTTTAGACGTTTCCATCATTATTTGAATACCTCTTTGCTTTCTGGCTTAACAAGATTTCCTAGGTTCACCCTGTACTTTGCCTTCCCCAACCTTGGAATCAGCCATATCTACAAGGAGCTCTGGTTACTTTTAATGAAGAAATAGAATGTAAAAATAAAATTGGAGCTGCTCCTTGAGTGTTACTGTTTCCAGGCCTACAGTGGACAGAAGGAGGGAATTTGTATATATGTGTATACATGTATACATTTATATCATTATTTATTACTGTATACTTATGTATTGAAAATCGTGAGTTCATCTCTGGCTCATATGGCTCAGTTGGTTGGAGTGTCACTTTGTAACTGAAGGGTCGCAGGTTCAATCCCCATTTGGTGCACATACCTAGGTTGTAGTTTCAATACCTAGTCCAGGGGCGTACAGGAAGCAACTGATAGATGTTTCTCATGTCAATGTTTCTCTTGCCCCCTTCCCCTTTCTCTAAAAGCAATGAAAAAATATCCTCAGGTGAGAATTAAAAAAAAAGTAAGTTGTGAGTTCACATAGATGCCTCCAATTCACCAGTTCACCAATTCACCAACATTACAGGCACTGTCTTATACTCGTAACTCTCTTCTCTAAGTGAGAAACTTGGTTCCCGTTGTCCTTAATATTACTTATTTGATCAGTTGCCTAGTTATGTAAATCAGTATTATGTCCCAGCCTCTTCCTTCCTTTCAGGTTCTGACATCACACACAAGGCTGCTTTTCCACAGGGACATCTTTCTCACCTTGATTTGATGCTATCACCCTATACTAGCCCTCCCCCCATGTCACTGTGAGGACTCTTTCCTCATCCTGCTTGGACCTCATCATCCTACTCAGGAGCCCTCTGCCCCCCTGGATGCTGTTTTCACACCTTTGGGTTCTGATACTCTGTGTTGAGCAGCCCTCCCATGTGAGGTGCTCATTCTTCTCACCTTGTTTATTCTCTGACTCTGTACCAGGTTCCCACTCAGGAAGATCCAGCCCTTCTCAGCCTGTTTGGTCTCGGATGCTCATTCTGGTCAGACTGTCCATGAGTATACCCTCCTCAGCCTACATTAGGATTCCTTCTGCGCAGAAATCTTGCTTGCCTTGGTCACCCTACTCAGGCTCCATCACTCTGCCAGGCCATCCGCCTATGCAAGAAAGTCATTCTAGCTCCTCAGGGTCTGACACCCTATGCCAGTCCCACCTTGTCAAGTAGATCCTTCCCTTTCCCAGCATGAATGCCTACCTGTCTCGGCCTCACCTAATGACTTTGGACTGAATTGTTGGAAAGGGTGGGGTAGGAAGGAAGAGACTAAATATGCAGTTTGTATGCCTGGGCTCATACAGCTACTCTGGTTCCAAATTTATAGTCTCTTAACTGTCTTCTCTGCTTCTTGTTTTCCAAATAGCAGGGAATTCACTAAAATTCACAGAAAGGTATATATGCTCTGTAGCTTTTGAAAAGTCATGTCACTACTGGCAAATTGGCACAATGCCTTGGAAAAGTTTGTTGGGTCTCTAACCAACTGAGCTACCTGGCCAGGGCTTGTGTCAGGGTCTCTAAGATCTATAGTTAGAGATTCTCTAGAAGAACTCATGGGACTCAGCATGTAGTTGATTTCCTGGCTAAGATTTATTACAGTGATATAGTAAGGATACACTGTCTGTTCATAAGAGAAAAGGACAGGCAGAGTCTGGAAGAATCCATATGTGGTTTCTTGATTATCTCTCCCTACCATGTGAGGTCACACAGAGCAGATACTTCCCCCAGCCACGAAAATGCATCAGTGTGGTGTGATGTTTCTATGCAGGGGAGCCCATAAGAGACCTGAAGTTTTTATTAGTGTGGGTTGCATAGGCACTTTCCTCCTAGTACATACCAAGTTCCAGACTCCCAGAAGGATAACAGATGTTCAGCATAAGCCATATTTGCACAAATAGTCTAGGTACATTCTGAGTGCCAAGTTTCCACATGCCAGCCAATAGCCAATCTTGCAAGCCAACTATGTAATGATAGCAGTTTTAAGGCTGCTTTATCAGCTCTTTTCTGCACAGAGGCTTATTTGGTTGCATCTTACAAAGGTACTGTTATACCTGTGCCTCATGTGTGCAAAGTGAAATAGAAACAGAATGACTCTTTGTAGCATAATTTGTAATAGGAAGATGCATGAAATAATGAAACCTTCATTTAAAATAAATTTTACCACATCCAGTGGTGTGCTGGATAGCTGTTCACAAAAAATTTTAAAAGGAAAACTACTTAAATTAATAAGGAAGGGTCAGTATATATAATCAGTATAGTAGTAAGGGCCAACAATTCCACTTCTGGGAATATATCCTAAGAATCCTGAAACACCAGTTCAGAAGAGTATATGCACTCCTGTCTTCATAGCCATGCTATTTACAATAGCCAAGATTTGGAATCCACCTAAGTGCGCATCAGTAGATGGATGGATTAAAAAAAAAACCCTGTGGTACATCTACACAGTGGGATACCACACAGCAGTAAAAAAAGAAGGAATTCTTACTTTTGATAGCATGGATGGAACTGGAAACTATTATGCTAAGTGAAATAAGCCAGTGGGTAAAAGACAAATACCATATGATCTCACTTTTAAGTAGAATCTAATGAACAAAATAAACTAACAAGCAAAAATAGAATTAGAAATAGAGAATAGACTGACAGCTGTAAGAGGGGTGGGTGTAGGTGGGGACTGGCTGAAAGAAGGTAAAGGGATTATCATATTCTTTTGTGTATAGTGCACACATTTTTGCCTAAAATTTTGAGGGGAAAAATAAGGATGCGCATTATATAGGGGTGGTATGAAGGATATACATTATACATGAGCAGCACCAAGATGTGGGTGTGCATTATACATAGTAGCGCATCATACGTGGCAAAATATGGTAGTCATAAAACATATATTCATGACCTGGGGACAAAATTGGGACCCCAGGAACAGTAAGGAACCTTTTACTGTAAACTCCTTTATATGAAGTCACTTATTATTTGTTGGCTCCATGTTTGTAAATTTATCTACTTGCTAAAATTTATTTGTAACCCCCAAATCAATACTTGCTTTCATGGTTATTCACAGACATGTGCAGATCACTGAAAAATTTGAGTCTCCTAAGTCACTTAATGTACATACTTCCAGCTGAGATCAAACAAGGCAATTCTCTGCCTTTTGTTTCAGTTCTCGTAGTGTAAACAGGTGTCCTTTTTGTGGCCTATTTCAGTGCTTTGGGAGGGGGACATTATTTGTGCTTTTTTTATCGGTGATTTTCCTGTTTGAAATGGCCCCTAGGAGCAGTGCAGTAGTCCTGTGCGATGTTCCTACACACAGGAAAGAAAATACATGTGATAAAGTGTCATTCAAGTGTGAGTTACACTGCTGTCGGCTTTGAGCTGGTTCAGTATTAATGAATGAGTGGTATACTGTGTATTAAATAAGGTGTCTTTAGACAGAAACACATAAAACAAGATCGTATGTTGATCAGTTGGTAAAAATATTGTGACTAGAAGCTTAATTCTGTTTTGGTTTATGTGCCATACTTATTTAAAATTTAAAGAAATAGTTACTATGGAGGATGTATTGCTTAATGAAAAATGTACAGAATTGTATGAAATACCTTTTTTTAAATACACATCTACACATTTACATTTTTTAAGCAAAAAAAAAAATATACCAAAATACGTGATTCTTTTGGGGTAACAGCATTACAGGCATTTATTTCTATTTTTCCAAGCCATCTTTATTGTTTGTGTATTACTTTTCATTTAGAAGCAAAATCCAGTAAGTATATTAAACAGGTCAAATGTGGCTCAGAGGATTGAGCCCTGGCCTGCAGACCAAGGGTTTACCAGTTTAATTACTGGTCCAGGACACATGCTTGGGTTGCAGGCCACATCCCTGGCCGGAGGCACGTAACAGGCAGCCACACATTGACGTTTCTCTTCCTGTCTTTCTCCCTTCCCCTCTCTCTAAAAATAAGTAAATAAAATCTTTAAAAATAATAAATAGGGCCCTGGCTGGCGTAGCTCAGTGGATTGAGCGTGGGCTGCGGACCAAAGCATCGCAGGTTCAATTCCCAGTCAGGGCACATGCCTGGGTTGCAGGCCATGGCCCCCAGCACCCGCACATGGATGTTTCTCTCTCTCTCTCTTTCTCCCTCCCTTCTCTCTCTAAAAATAAATAAACAAAATCTTAAAAAAAAAAAAATACAAATGCTTTAAAAATAAATAAATAAAACAAAAAGAAGTCATCCAATAATTTGAAAATTTTTTCCCGGAAAAGAGTAAAAACTTAAACACAGACTTAGGAACAAGGAAGATTGGCATTAGGTTCTACCTTGAGGAAGGAGGAATTGAGAAATTATTGTTATTCCTATCTTTTAAAAAATGCTAGCTATGATATCTACCTTTTGGGTATGTCAGAAAACTAATAAGTTTTATTCAAAGGTAAAGATACTTACTTTTAAAATACAGGTTAAGCCCTAGCTGATATGGCTCAGTGGATTGAGCAATGGCCTGCAAAACAAAGGATTGCCATTTCGATTCCCAACCAGGGCACGTGCCTGGGTTGGGGGCCAGGTCCCCAGTAGGGGGTACATGAGAGGCAATCACAAACTAAAGAAATCTCTTTTTCTTTCTCTCTCCCTTCCCCTCTCTCCAAAAATAAATCAAATAAATCTTTTTTAAGAAATAACTTCATTTCTTTTTTTTCCTGGAAAATGACTCTAGTAGGGCTTACTGTCTTTAACTTCATTCAAAACAATTTGGTTAGATTGTATTGTGACAGCTGTGAATCTCAGTGTACTTTTTTTTTAAGATTTTTTTTTTAGGAAGGGAGGGAGAAAGAGTGAGAGAAGCATCAATGTGTGGTTGCTCCATGTATCCCCTGCTGGAGACCTGGCCTGCAACTCAGGCATGTGTCCTGACTGGGAATCGAACCTGTGACTCTTTGGTTCGCAGGCTGGCACTCAGTCCACTGATACACACCAGCCAGGGCTCAGTGTACATTTTTTAAAAGTAAAATTGGTGAATTTTTGTGTAGCTATTTTAATACTGAAAATGAAAGAAAATGAGCAACATTTTTGGCATATTATGCTGTGTTGTTCCAAGAAAGGTAAAAATGTAACCAAAATGAAAAAAAAAAAAAAGATTGTGCAGCGTATGGAGAAGGTGCTGTGATGGATTGAATGTGTCAAAAGTGGTTTGCGAAGTTTCATACTGGAGATTTCTCACAGGATGTTGCTCCATGGCCAGGTAGACCAGTTGAGGTTGATAGTGATCAAATCGAGACGTTAATTGAGAACAATCAATGTTATACCATGCGAAATAGCCTGTATACTCAAAATGTTTAAATAAAGTTATTGGTAAAGATGAGAAATGTGTCTTATTTTACAGAACAAAACCATACAGACTTTTTGGCTAACCCAGTACTTTACATTTCAGTGACAAGTATATGGGACTGTATGATTCTTCTACATTCCTACCAACACAGTGTGTTATGAAATTATTAGTCTCTCAGAGTAGTAGACTTTGATCTTTGCTTTTTTTATATATTTAAGGCCTTTTTGTAATGGCTGTTGTGTCTCTGTTTCTTTCCTCCATATTTTAAAATTTCTGAAGTAATGCTGCTATTCTTTTCTCGAATTTTAAACCTTAGTTTACTTGTTAGGATGAGAGGTCCATCATAATGCAGGTTATTAATCAGTGGTTAGTTAATTTTCAGTAATGCTTATTAGGTCTTTTTTTCCTTTATTGAACTATTTATTAAAGTAGATATAGAAATATACTTGAAGAATTTTCACAAAGGGAATGATAAACTTACTCACTAACACCTACATAGAGAAATAGAACATTTCCAACAGTGTCTTCCCCTTCATTGTTGCTAACCGAACCCCCCAAACTAATTGCTGTCCTGACGACTACACTCTTTTTCCATAAAGAAATTTTGCTTGTTTTGATCTTTGCACAGATGGCATCATATAGACTGTGCTTTCTTGTACTGGCTTCTTTCACTCTGCACCTGTTAAGTGTAGCAAAGTCTGGGATAATATACTATTACATGAAGATACTACAATGTATTTTCCAATTCTAGTGTTACTGTACATTTAGGTTGGTTTCACTTTGGAGTAATTACAAATAGTATTGCTTTGAACATTCTTTATATGCATTTAATTTATATACTAGAACTGATCTGTATTTTTCTGTTGGAGATAGATTGCCATGATCTATCAGTTTATTCTAAACATGCAGGTATTCTTTTTTTTTTCCCATTCCTGTTCATAAGAGTGAGGTGTCTTGAGAAGGAAAAAGACCATCCTCAGTATGTTGCCTGTGCCTTGCTTTGAGAAGTCACAATGCGAAAGATTTTCTCCAAGCCTTGAACTTTCAGCTTTAAATAATAACCGTACTTTAGTCCTTTCTGTGTGTTGTTCTTTGTGTACATTTAATGTTTCATTTAATCCTTATAAAAAATCAAAAGATAGCCACAGTTATTCCTATTATATAGCTGAGAAAAATGAGACTTAGAGGCAAAACATTGTCCAACATTACATGACCGGTAAGTAGCATAATAAAGTTTCAAACCCTTTTGTCTTATATTCCATGATCTTAATTAATGGAGTATCCTGCATCTCAGAATTAAGTGTAGATTTCCAGGTGCAGATTAGAGTTCCAGGATGAGGGCAAGGAGGAAAGAATAGTAAAAAACAAAACAAAACACTCTTCTCTACTTGATCATCCTCTCTGGAGTTTGTGGCTTTCAGCAACCCCTCTTCCTCCTGCTCAATATCACCTCACATGCCCTGGCTGGTGTAGATCAGTGGATTGAGCGCAGCCTGTGAACCAGGGGGGTCGCCAGTTCGATCCCCAGTCAGGGCACATGCCTGGGTTGTGGGCCAGGTCCCCGGTAAGGGGGCGCACGAGAGGCATCTTTAAAAAATATCACCTCACATGGTTCAGATTTTTGAATACCATATGTGAACTTTGTCAAGAAAACAAATGACCAAATTAATACAGGTCACACTTCATTTTTTATTTGAAAACAGTATGTTTTTTTTTTCTTACAGAAAAAACGCAGTGAGATTCCTTGTTACTGGGAAAATCAACCAATGGGATGTCAAAAACTAAACTGCGCTTTCCATCACAACAGAGGACGTTATGTTGATGGCCTTTTTCTACCTCCAAGCAAAAGTGAGATGTTTTTAATTTTAAAAGAATAATTATTATATAATGGAACACCTATGCACACTGTACAAAGTACTTTATATACTTCCCTTCTTTTACTATTGTGAGAAATGGTACTATTTACACTTTATACTTTACAGTATAAACCTTTGTTAAGGTTAAGTGATCTTGTACACAGTTACAAACTAGTAAGTAGCAGGGTCATAATCAGAACTGTTGCCGAAAGCCATGTTGCCTTAAGTATTTAGAGTACTATAGCTTCATTCCCATTTTCTTGTCAGACCCATAGAGGTTTTGGAAAGAAACTTGATTCTCTGGGCCAGGGTTTGGCAAATCATGTTCCTCCAGCAGTTTTATAAAATAAAGTTTTATTGGAAGGAAACCATGCCCATGCATTTTCGTATTTTCTGTGGCCAAATTTTGTGCTCCTGAGGCAAAGTTGAGTAGTTAAGACAGATCTACAAAGCCTGTAATGTTTGCTATCCAGCTTTTTACAGACAAAAAGTTTGCTAACCCTGTTGTACACTAATCTAAAATAAAACTTATGCTCTGCCAAAAACTAGTATTTATTTCCAAAGTCTCTTTTAAAGTATTTTCCTAATGGAATGATTAGCCATTTAAAAGCCCTGTCAGCTATGTGATTAAAATTTGATAGCTACATATTCTCACCTTAATGAGAGGGGGGAAAATAGGCTCACTCCCTTCTGGTTTGGCTCAAAAATGTTACCTACTATCTCTTAAAAGTTATGTATTGCTAAGGAAAAAGCCTACAATTACAATATTAAAACTACATGTTTATAATTTACAGTCACTATGCATCTAGCCTTCTATTTATTCTGTTTTGAGTGCCCACTTTGAGTGTGTTTACGTACAGTGTGAAGCATTAACTAAAAACCACATTTTCTCTCCTTGAAAGTTTAGAACCTAATTGGGCAAATGGGGGAGTTAAGTAAAAAGAGATAAGTGCTTGTAAGGAAATGCGTTTTGTTTTTAATTTGTGACTAACTCTGTACGCCCAGCTGTGTTGCCCACTGTGCCCGAGTCACTGGAAGAGGAAGTGAAGGCTTGCCAGCTCACAGTGCAGCAGAACAAGTTGTCCGTCCAGTCCAACCCCTCTCCTCAGATGCGAAGTGTGATGAAAGTAGAAAGTTCAGAAAATGTTCCTAGCCCCACACATCCACCAGTTGTAATCAATGCTGCAGATGATGATGAGGATGATGATGGTAAGTTTATTTGCCTTAAAGAACTAATAAATGTTGGGGGGCACTTTGTGAATTAGACAGAATCAGGATTAAAACTCTAGGCCTGTTTTTAATTGTACGTTTGCCTTAAATGTTAATATAGATCAGTTCTCTGAGGAAGGGGATGAAACCAAAACACCTACCGTGCAACCAACTGCCGAAATTCATAATGGACTACGAGTGGCATCTGCCCGGAAACCTGGGGTCAGTTTAAAACAAGGTGAGTAAGACGTGGCTGTATTGATGCTGACTCCCACTCATAAATCTTAACCGCGCTATTGAATGTGTCCAAACTGTGATGGTGGTGATGGTGATGATCACCACCACTTCCCCTTTCTCTGCCCCTGTTATATATGTGTTTTCTCTTATTTTATTTTGAAAACATCTAGACACCTGCTATATAGAAATAAAATGCAAAGGTGAAAAAGGTGCTAGTTCCTCATGCGATTTCTCTTTGCATTTTTCAGGTGAATGTTTGAATTTTGGAATAAAAACACTTGAGGAAATTAAGTCAAAGAAAATGAAGGAAAAATCCAAGAAGCAAGGTGGTAAGTCATCAGTTTTGACCAGATCATTGAATGTTGCTGGAGAAGAATAATTAGGACCCTTCCAATAATAAGAACCCTTGGCAATAGCCGAAATGAGTTTCCCTACTCTTCCTGGTTTGAAGTAAAAAACTTATTTAAGTTGTGGTTTCATTGTAACTGTTTCAGTCTCTGACTATTCACAGCTAAGCACTGCAATTAAGAAACCCCAAAGAGCCTTGGCGGGCTAGCTCGGTTTGTTAGAGCCACATTTAGGTCTGGCAGGGTTACAGGTTCCTTCCCTAGTCAGGGCATATACAAGAAACAACCGATGAATGCATAAATAAGTGGAACAACAAGCAGTGTTTCTCTCTCACCTTTCCTCTCTCTTTCTAAAATCAATAAATAAAAGGGTAAAAAAGAATCCAAAAGAACTTGTTTATCTTGAGAAATAAAGTATATCTAAAAAAAAATACTTTATTTTGTAGTAGATGAATTCACCTCAAGAGCTGCTAGGACTTTCTTCTGGAGCTTGCCTCAGCCTGGTTGATTCATATATTTCCAGCCCTAAAAATTACAGTGTGAAAGCAATAACATTTAGAAAAAATGGTTGTTTCTAAGTACCCTCTTGATAAAGCTTTTTCTATTGGAACCTTGGAATTGTGTTTTGCATGTAATTGAATACAGATGAAAAAGATTAACTTGGCACACCTGATAGGTGGTGTGCTTCTGAGGTTAACTTTAGAATAATGTTAGTCTTGTTGGTAAATAAAAGCAGGTTGAGTGCCGAAGTCACTCAAACAATTTTATGTTTTATTTACATACTGAGCCCAAGGAAAATAAGAAGTAGGGATTATGTCCGTGTCTCTCATCACCCCATATCACTGTAGGCAAACAGAAAGACAGAGTGATTGGTTGTAGTCGTCCAGTGGTTTATATTGGACTTACCTGGTCACAAATCAAATTTCTTGACTTGTGATAGCTTTATTTTCCATAAATTATTTGCTCTTTTTTGATCTGCTTTATTCAGAAGGTTCTTCAGGAGCTTCCAGTCTTTTACTCCAACCTCAGACCATTCCAGGTCCTGAAAAAGAGAATGTCCGCACCGTGGTGAGGACAGTAACTCTGTCCAACAAACAAGGTGAGGTATAGGCTGGCCCTAAATTGTCACGCTACGACTTATCAATTATAACTGGGAAAGCAAAATTCCTGTGTGTATTTTACCTTTGATGGAATTGCAGGAAGGGTTCAGTATGTTCATTGGATAGAAGGATGAAAAGAAAAGTTAGTGCATTTGACTCTGCTATTAAAAAGGTTGAAATTCTTATGCAGTTCTTACATTTATGTATATTTAATTTATTTGTATCCACTCAACAAATTTCTTGACTTCCCATTGTGGGTAAACAATTATGTTGTTTAAGTAACAAATATTTTCCTTAATAGTTTTAAGTCTAGTAGGGAATATAACACAAGTAATTCTAATGTGCAATACATTTAAATGTTTGTGCCATTCAAACAAAGAATCAGAAGAGCTCACTTCTGGAGTGAACGAAGAAGGTTATAGGAGAGTTAACTAGCAATGGAGTACTATTTTTCTTTTTTAACATCAAAAAAGGAAGTGCCAAGCAGAAGTATGGTTGAATTTATAGTCATGAGTTTATTTGGTTAGAAAACAACTTGTCTTGGCTATTGTATTATACTATATTAGTATAGTCCTAGTTATTAGGACTATATAAGTCCTAATTTGGCTATTTAAAATATTTAATATATTTGGTTATTTGGCTATTTAAATTATTTAATATATTTTTTAATATAATAGTCTTGATTAAGATAGATCTGATTTTCTTTTTTTTTTTTGAGATTGAACAGGCCAGTTTTATTATCAAATGTAAATATTCTACAAAAACTCAATAGTATTGTGAGTATTATTGCCTATCAAAGTTCTTTCAGAGCTTTGAGCAGACAGCATCTTAAGGCATCAAGTATTAAGAACTTTTTTCTGATCTTAAGTGCCAGTTATCCCCAATTTTCACAAGATAGATCTGATTTTCAATAGACTAGGTAACTTATGTTAATATCAACACATACTTTGTACCCATTAGTAGTTACTGAATACAGAAAAATTGTCTAATGGTAGAGAAATTCTGTTTTTGTCATTTCAGGAGAAGAACCCTTGGTAAGATTGAGTCTCACCGAGAGACTAGGGAAAAGAAAAATATCAGTAGGTGAGATACATTTTGTGCATATGTTTTGTTTTCTGCTTGTTTGTTCATTAATATGATACCTTCATATTATTCTTTTTATATAAGTGCCTTGTCATACTGATTTGTGGTCCACCTATATGTACTCTTGGCTGAAAGTACATTGAAAAGTTTTTCATGTGTGCATTATACCTTTTATTGAAGTCATAGAAATATATAGTGTTACAAATTAATTTGATTATGGCCAACTTTTTAGAAGGTACTAGGTTTAAAAAACAGTAAAGAATATCTCTATGGACAAAATGAAATTTGAGCTTTTGTAGGGGAAAAGGTATCCAGTTAATATATATTCAGTCTCTGAATTTATTAATGCTAGTTTATATTTAGGGGAGTATTTACTATATTACAAAGTTGTTGTGTACCTACTCTAGTATGTCTGTCTCAAAGAATTATTTTTGAACCCTGGTGGGTGTGGTTCAGTTGGTTGGCATCATCTCACAAACCAAAAAGTCACAGGTTCGATTCCTAGGCAAGGGCGCATGCCTATCTTATGGGTTTGGGAGTGTGCAAGAGGCAACTGATTGATGTTTCTCACATCAGTGTTTCTCTCTCCTCCCTTCCTTCTTTCTCTGGAATCAATAAAAGAAAAAAGAAAAATAACCTTGCAAAAGATACCATTTACTTTAAAAAAGAAAAAAAAGCCCTGGCTGGTATGCCTCAGTGGATTGAATGCTGGCCTGCAAACTGAAAGGTCGCTGGTTTGTTTCCTAGTCAGCGCACATGCCTAGGTCATGGGTCAGGTCCCCAGCTGGTGGAGTGCAAGAGGCATCGATGTTTCCCTCTTCTTTTTCCTCCCTTCCCTTCTCTCGAAAATAAATAAGTTAATTTAAGAAATTATTTTGAAAGTCTCTTTTGACTTCAGAGAATCTTTCATACACTTTTAAAATGTACTTGCAAATATGAAATCCTGTCTGTTTTGGGTTTTCTTAGACAGGAATTCTCATTCCTCGAGAAATTTAAGGTAAAAAATACAGAAATAAGCTATTTTAATATCAGCATATATATAAACTTTGTGAATTTTGGTTTCATAATTATAAATTAGAGTCAAGTTTTTAATGGGACCCTACAATGCTTATACCTTCAGTCAAGCAATCCAAAAAAACAATTAACTCATGATGTGTAGACAGCTTGTATTGAGCAATGTGATGTAACAAAGCAGGAGTTAGGAAACTTAGTTCAGCTCTTAGTTCCATCACTAATTGGTGCCTTGGTTAAGATACAGAAGCTTTTATAACCTTAGATTTCTTATCTGGCATTGAAGAGGGGCTCTTTGGCCTTCAGAGTCTTCGTGTCACAGAAAAACTTTAAATTTTATGGGTTTTTTGCCATCTTCTTAATCATTTCTGATGCATTAAACCACACGTTTACATAGAATTCTGCAAATGGCCAGCTAAGAATTTTTTTGTATGTGAAGGTTTTTTGTTTTGTTTTGTTTTGTTTTGTTTTCATGTTCCTAATTCGGAATTTCAGCCCTAACTAGGATTTATAATCCTCCATTTGTAATTTTAGTCAGTTATTTGGTAAGTTTTAATTTGTGCCTTCTAATTTTTTGTCCCTTATTTTACCTCTTTTTGGGACATTGAGTTCTAAAGAAGCTAGTGAATAAACACACCATATACATGTAGAAAGCTTGTAAAAGTATTCTACAAGGAGGAACCCAGAAAATGGAATTTATTTATAAAAAATTGTTTCCTTATTCTTACATGTTTAAACTCTGGTAACCTTCAGAGTACTCTCCATTTGATGCACTGTACCTATCAAGACATTTTTCCTACTGCTCAAAACAGTTTTTGAACTCATTGATTTTGATGCCTTTTAGTACTTCTGTTCACTTCACCTCTTCCACGTGGGTAAAATGTTTCCCCTTGACGACTTTTTAAATCTAGGAAAACAGGAAAAGTCTCTCAGGATGAGACTGGGTCAATAGGGAGGGTGGGGCACAATGGTCATGCCAATTTTTGGTCAAAAACTGCCAAACATTCAGCACTGTGTGGGCAGGCATGCTCCTAAATCACCCATTGTGAAATGAGCAAACACATTGAAAGAGTCTTCCAAAAATTCACTTACGCCAGATGCAGCCTCTTAACAGCAACACCTGCTGACACACTGATACAGGTAGGTTCCTAGAATACTCACTAGCAAGGAAAGCCTGTACTACTAAGGACCCACTCTCCAGAAGGTAATTCCAGGGTTTTTTTTGGGTCCCCCACCTTTATGTTGTCTGGTTTTGCTTGTACTACTTAACCTTGCTGAAGGTTGACTTGAACTCTGAAACTAAGTTCCCCCTGTTTGTAGATGGTGACAGTGATCCTCCATTAAAGCGTAGCCTTGCACAGAGGCTAGGGAAAAAAGTCGATGCTTCAGAAACTGACAAAACACCAAAGAAAGGTACCTTCGTTGTAATAAACTCTGTGTGTGTGTGTGTGTGTGTGTGTGTGTGTGTGTGTGTGAGAGAGAGAGAGAGAGAGAGAGAGAGAGAGAGAGAGAGATCCTGACACTTGTCTGCTGTTATGTTAACACGTATAGTTTTTACTGTTTTTGTTCTGGTATACATTTTATTATTCAGTAAACATACGAGTGCTTCCTCTTTTAGATTCTACGTAAATACCATTCTATAAAATAAACACTATCACAGTTCTCATGAGTTTATAGCATAATGGCAGATAGAAATACTTGTATGTATTGTGATAAGTTCTGTGAGAGGGAAAGTATATGGTGGAAGCATAAAGTTTGCAGCCAAATTTTCTTACTCCTTTATTATCAATTATAATTAAAGATTTTTATATTAAGGAGCATATTTCAAATAGATTTAGGGCCTATTAGATCAAAAGCAAATGGATCAAAAGCAAAAACCTTTTGATGCCAATAAGATTTTAGAGGTTGTATGCTAACAAAATTATTTTACTAAATTAAATAGTTACCGCTTTTCAAACCTAAAGACGCTTTCTCTAAAGCTCTACAAAGTGCTCTAGGGAATTAATTCATGATTCACATAGAGAAGAAAGTTTTAAGACTTGAAGACATTTTTTAAAAAGCATTCACAGTAGAAGATAAGTAGAAGCCTAATCTGTGACCTTTGAAAAAGATATTTGACCTATATAAAGTCTCTGTTCAACTTTTGGTTTTGGGGTTTTGTTTTGTTTTACAGCTCAAGTTTCTAAGTCTCTAAAGGAACGATTAGGCGTGTCAGCTGGTGTGAACAGTGAGGAGGCAGCAGGTAGGTAAATCCCAAGACTAGCTTCTGATACCTTTTTTGTTGCTATAAAATCTTTACCCTTTCTCCTGTTTACCTGTTGAGTTAGGTTAGAGCTTGGGTTTTCTTTTTTTTGTGTGTGTGTGTTTTTTTTGGTTTAGTTTTCTTCAAGTAATTGATTACTCACTGGTATGAATTCTCTTTTTGTTCTTAAAGATGGCATAATGAGCCGTGGCTGGTGTGGCTCAGTGGTTTGAGTGTGGGCCTGTGAACCAAAGGGTCACCAGTTAAGTTCCCAGTCGGGGCACATGCCTCAGTTGTGGACCAGGTCCCCAGCTGGGGGCGTGCAAGAGGCAACCACACATTGATGTTTCTCTTCCTCTCTTTCTCCTTCCCTTCCCCCTCTCTCTAAAAATAAATAAAACTTTTTTTAAAAGAAGGTGGCATAATGACTTTTCATCATTGCATTGAAAATAGGAAATTAGAAACAACCTAAGAATCCAACAAAAAAGGAATTAGATTAAAGTAGTTATGTAGTAAAATAATTGCTGTTATGAACAGTCATGTTCTGAAACAGTGATGGAGAAACTTCTCTTGTATTGAATGAAGAAATGTTACAAAAGAATACATCACTTTTGCCTTTTGTTTTTTTGCTTCAGGGTAAAATAAGAATTTCTTATAATAAAAACTTACTCTGAGGGAGAAGTCCATATATATGAGATGATTCCAATTTTAATTTTTTTCTTCATATTCCTATCTAATTTTTTTTAAGATTTTATTTATTTATTTTTAGAGAGGGAAGGGAGGGAGAGAGAGAGAGAGAGAGAGAAACATCAATGTGCGGTTGCTGGGGGCTGTGGCCTGCAACCCAGGCATGTGCCCTGACTAGGAATCAAACCTGCGATACTTTGGTTCGCAGCCCGCGCTCAGTCCACTGAGCTACGCCAGCCAGGGCTCCTATCTAATTATTAATGTTTTTAAATTGCAAGATATAATTACATAAGTGTATATATGTGTACAATTTAAAGAAAAATTAAATGGAATGTTCAGATACTAGAACATTTAGCTTTTTTTATATGTTGCTGGATTCAATTTGATGCTCTTTAATTTTTATATCTATATTTATGAATGGTATTAGCCTGTCCTTTTCCTTTTTCATTTTATCCTTATCTGATTTGGGTAAAATTTTACCAGCATGCTAAAAAGGGAATCTGATGTCAAATATACTTAACCTTTTTGTAAACAACCTTGTTTCCTTTTGTGGAGTTCTCTTTTTATTTAAGTATATTTTATTGATTATACTATTACAGCTGTACCATTTTTTTTCTTCCCTTTATCCTCCTCCACCCACTACCCTTCTTCCCACCAGCATCTCTTGCCCTCAGTTCATGTCCATGGGTTGTACATACGAGTTCTGTGGCTTCTCCTCTTCCTGTACAATTCTTAACCTCCTCCTGTCTAATTTGTACCTACAATTTATGCTTCTTATTCCCTGTACCTTTTCCCCCATTCTCCCCCTCCACCTCCCCACTGATAACCCTCCATATGTTCTCCATTTCTGTTCCTATTCTAATTGTTTGCTTAGTTCTTGGTGGTTGTTTTTCTTAGATTTGGTTGTTGATAGTTGTGAATTTGCTGTCATTTTACTGTTCATATTTTTTATCTTCCTTTTCTTAGATAATCCCTTTAACATTTCCTATATTAAGGGCTTGGTGATGATGAACTCCTTTAACTTGACCTTATCTGGGAAGCACTTTATCTGCCCTTCCATTCTAAGTGATAGTTTTGCTGGATAGAGTAATCTTAGATGTAGGTCCTTGCCTTCATAGCTTGGAATACTTTTTTCCAGCCCCTTCTGGCCTGCGAGGTCTCTTTTGAGAAATCAGCTGACAGTCTTGATGGGAACTCCTTTGTAGGTAACTGTCTCTTCTTGTCTTGCTGCCTTTTAAGATTCTCTCCTTCTCTTTAATCTTGGGTGATATAATTATGATGTGCCGTGGTGTGTCCCTCCTTGCGTCCAACTTCTTTGGGACTCTCTGAGCTTCCTGGACTTCCTGAAAGGCTATTTCCTTTGCCAGATTGGGGAAATTGTCCTTTATTATTTGTTAAATAAGTTTTCAGTTTCTTGCTCTTCCTCTTCTCCTTCTGGCACCCCTATGATTTGAATGTTGGAATGTTTAAAGATGTCCTGGAGGTTCCTAAGCCTCTCTTCATTTTTTTGAGTTCTTGTTTCTTCATTCTGTTCCAGTTAAATGTTTATTTTTTCTTTCTGGTCCAAATCATTGATTTGAGTCCCAGTTTCCTTCCCTTTTCCTTTGGTTCCCTGTATGTTTTCCTCTATTTCACTTTTCATAGCCTTCACTTCTTCCTCTATTTTGCCTGTGTACTCAATTATTTCTGTGAGATTGATTATCTCCTTGTCACTTTGTCTTTGTCTGAAGTTTTGATCTGTTCTTTCATTTCAGCCATATTTCTTTGTCTCGGTGCACCTGTTACACTGTAAGGGGCGGAGCCTTAGGTGTTCGCCAGGGCAGGGCAACCCACATCACTGTGTTGTGGTGCTGTGTGTGAGGGAATGGTCAGAGATGGAACAATGCTTGGCTCTTGCCTGCTTTCAGTCACTTCCCCC
Source organism: Tonatia bakeri (assembly GCA_004024845.1). Taxonomy (NCBI): domain Eukaryota; kingdom Metazoa; phylum Chordata; class Mammalia; order Chiroptera; family Phyllostomidae; genus Tonatia; species Tonatia bakeri. The sequence continues at coordinate 73,567 of PVIA01004893.1, read as the reverse complement.
TCTACCCACAGGCACATTGGGCCCTTCTGGTGCTAATTCTTGGTGGGTGGTTTCGCGTACATTTTGTGTACCTTTTGGGTCTCTCCAGTGAACTGTCCTTCGAGGCTGGGAGCTTCTCCTGCCACCGCAACCACCACAGATTTTTACAGTCAGAGGTTTTGAGGCTTTATTTCCCCACCTGGAACCCTGGGTTGTATGGTCTGTCTCACCCCTCAGTTGTTCCTCCTGGCTTAGCATGTCAGCTGCTGTCTCGCCAGTCCATTCTGCCACCTTGTCCCGCATCCTCTGCCCTGGCTGCCTGTTTCCACACCTCCTTTCTTCTTTAATTGCTTGGTTGTCAGACTTCCATACAGTTTGATTTTCTGGCAGTTCTGCTTGTTTTTTGTTTTTAAATTTGTTGTTCTTTTGGTTGTGCAAGGAAGCAAAGCCTATCTATCTACACCTCAGGAGTCCTTTTTTTCTGTTTTCTTTTTTTGACAGCCATCTTTATTTTTATTTTTATGTCTTTTTTTTAATCAAGTTCCTTTTTTTAAAAGATTTTATTCATTTATTTTTTGATAGGAAAGGAAGGAGGAAGAGGGAGAGAAATATCAGTGTGTGGTTGCGTCTTAGGCACCCCCAATTGGGGGCCTGGCCTGCAACCCAGGCATGTGCCCTGAGTGGGAATTGAACCAGCGACTCTTTGGTTTGCAGCCTGCGCTCAATCCACTGAGCTACACCAGACAGGTTGACAGCCTTCTTTATTGAGAGGAGAATTTGTACAGAAATTCTTGGTTAGAGTTAATATCAGCATATTATAATATAAATATCTGTTCTCAAAATAATGTTGACATTATTTATAGCAATGATAATTCTTTGGTAATTACCTTGCAACTTTTAAGGACCTTAAAACCCAGGTTCCTGATCTTGCCTAAAATTAAGAACCAAGTATAATGTAATTCCTCCTATTTCTCACCCTCCTGTAATTAATCATACTGTACCAGTGAGAATAGCAGCAAGTTATCCAATATTCCAATGTTAATATAGTTCTGGAAAGGGCCATCACACTGTAGCCTGGGTTTCAACGTAGACCATCTTATGTACATGTGAATTGAACCCCTTGAGTTGTGCACCGTGGCAGGCATGGACATCTTTCTTCCAGGGGAACAAGCCTCAAGTTGCTTACATTGTGGTTGGGAACCAGACCCAGGTTCCTGTGGATGTCAAGCAGCCTCGTGTATAGTATCCCATGAAATGCTCACAACTGCTCCTGGGTGCTGGTTGGAGGCACAGTAGCTTAGAGGGAACTGGAGCGGCGGTACAGGGAGAGACTGAGTAGGGAGGCTTGCGAGTGAGCGCCATGTTTTCTCCCATGCACACTCAACTGAAACCACTGTTTCTGTGTTCTGGAATTCTTATTAGATGTTGGAGCTTTTTATGTAGGCTCTACCACCTGTTTTTTAATCTTGCCTTCATGTTTTCTCTCTATTTGGGTTTTTTGCCTCACCTTTTATGATCTTTGCTTGACTTTATTTTTCAGATTAAGAATTGATAAACCTTTTGTTTAAAGGGTCACGTAGTAAATATTTCAGGCTTTGAAGTCTACAGTCTCTGTCACAGCTATTGAACTCTGCTGTTGTAGTGTGAAAGCAGCCATATGCAATATGTAAATGAGTAAGCGGCTCTTCCAGTAAAGCTCTTATTTGTAAAATTCAGACCATATCCAGATTTGGCCCACGGACTTTGTTTGCCAACCCTGTTCCGAATGGCTGATTTTCAACCAACCTGGTCTTCTTTTTATTTATTCAGTCCTTCAGTTGGATTTATTTTGGCGCCTGTGGTTTTATATTCCAAGAACTTTTTTTTGGTTCACTTATTTCTCTTTCTTCACAAACTGATTTCAGGCTTCTCTGGGTGTCAATCTTTTAAAAAATATATGTGTATGTATTACTTTGTCCTCTTCACTTCTTTTTGTTTATTTTGGTGCATTTTTAGTGTTTCCTTTTCATAATTGTAAGTACCTGGCTTAGATTTCCTCTGTGGAAAAAAGGTCTTTTTTCCAAGTAGCCCTCTCTTCTGGCTGGGAGAACTGACTTAAAACGTCTGCCTGAAGGGAGAGTGTACACCAAAAGGCAGTTTGTGTGGCTGGCAGAGTGGAAAGCTGGAGGCCCATACAATTACACTGTAAGAGAGACTGTCTTTCAGAGTGCAGCTAATTTCTTTCCTTTTCTAGCTTTGCTTTTTAGCCCCTCCACCTCCTTTTTCTGCCTAGCACTTGTGAAAGCTTGGGATTTTTCATGCTCTGCTTCTCTCCGGCCCCAACATCCTGGTCAGGTGCTCCTCTCCCCAGCCGCACGTTCCCCTCTTCTTAAGGGCCAGGCCATGCCTGGACCGGCTGATCTGTAGGGCCATCCTCAGATTTTACCTGCTGTTGTTTTTCATGCTAGTTGGGCAGGGGCTTTATGGCTCTGCTGGGAAGACCTTCTACAGTGTGTTCTTCTTCTGTGTTTCTGTAAATTTAGACATCTGCTTTCTGTCTCAGGAATTGCTCAAGATTTAGGCTCGGCCAGTTGTATCCTTGGTTTCCATTGCTATTGTGGATTTATTTTACTTTTAATGTCTTCATTATTTTGATGGAATTTTGGTAGGGTGGGGAAATAGGGGTTCCATGTCACCATTCATAGTACTTTCTTGGAGTTGTTATTTTGATAGTCTACCATTTTGAAATGGAAGAATTTTTATTTTAAAAACCTAAGGAAATAAGTAAGTGTTTGAGTGCTTCTCGGTAATAGGGACTGTACTAAAATATTGCAGATAAGTAAATACAGTTACTGTTCTAATGAAGTATCTAGTGTGGTAGGAAATACAGTCAGTTATGGTACTGTGTGATCAGTGAAGCAAACTAGATTTATAAGTTGCCAGGATCTTAGATGAACTCAGTTAAAACTAAGTAGGAAGCAAGAGAAACGAGACCAATAGGGACTACTCCATACAGGAGCAAAAGTGTATTCAAAAGTTCAGAACATGATGTGTTTAAGGTTGTAAAAGTATACTTTTTGGTTTTGATCTTTCATTAAAAGCTGTATTCAGGGATTTAATGTGTGTTTGTAATACCCAAATTGTTCTTGTTTTTTCCCACATCGCTTCATTATTTCTTTAGTTAATCCTTTAGTAAAGAGGACATGCATATCTGTCAAGTGTGAAATTTGCTCTTCAGTTTAAACAGATGAAGAATGATTAATGTATCACTAAAAATAGCTTGTCAGTGGCATGTCAGTCTCTGGGCCTTCCCCATTTTTCTTCTGTCTTGTCACCTGTTTTACTTCTTTTAAGTATCACTTAAATATTACTTCCTCTGAAAAGCTTCCCTTAACCAAGTCCTAGACAGAAGTTGGTGTTCTTACTTGCTACATGCTCCTTTGTAGCATTAGATTTCCTTTATCAATGCTGTCATCATCACCATACTTTATTGTTGCTTAGTTTTTGCTCTGTTAGACTGTGAACTAAATGGGGCCAGAGATTGTATTTTGCTTACCATTACATTTCAAGCAGGGTCCAGCACATGTTTATACCTATGAGTGAATGGAAGAATGAATTTATTGCTGTTTTTATTGGTAAGATTTATAATGACAACTTTCTCCAAGTAGTAAATGGCTTTCAGGTTCCTCAAGAATGGGCCTCTGAATAGAAATCCAAATGAGTAATTTTTGCCTCTGAGAGTTTCCTTGAGGGCCATACCTAAGACATGTAGTATTCTAAATCTGAGATGGAAACAATTGTACTTTTGATCATTTTAAATGCCTACCTAAATGATACCACTCTGTTGGACTCTCTTCTGATCCAAGAATAGAGAGACTATATGTCATTAAGAGATGAACATCAAGTATAGTGACTTGTTTTTCCTCCTTGAAAACAGAGAGAGTTACTAAAGTTGGTGAGATCCACGTGAAAACATTAGAAGAAATTCTTCTTGAAAGAGCCAGTCAAAAACGTGGAGAATTACAGACTAAACTCAAGACAGAAGGACCTTCAAAAGTTGATGATTCTACTTCAGGAGCAAGAAGCTCTTCTACTATCCGCATCAAAACCTTCTCTGAGGTTCTGGCTGAAAAGAAACATCGGCAGCAGGAAGCAGAGAAGCAAAAAAGCAAAAAGGATCTAACCTGCATTAAGTTAAAGACTGATAATGAAATTAAAAAAACAGTAGTTTTGCCACAGATAGTTGCCAACAAAGGACAATCAGAGGAGCCTGCAGGTAGAACAAAGTCTGTGCAGGAGGTACACATCAAGACGCTGGAGGAAATTAAACTAGAGAAGGCTCTGAGGGTGCAGCAGACCTCTGAGAGCAGCACCAGCTCCCAGTCTCAGCCCGAGGCCACCCCAGCTACTAGGCGGCTTCTCCGAATCACCAAAAAATCAGGTAACAAGAAAGAGTATGGTCTGTAGTGCCGTTTCTCTAAGCATTTGGAAGGGCCATGTTCCATAGGATATTCATAGGAGTTCTGTGAGAAGTTTTCTTTACTCAGATAACCTGTGAAAATCAGTGGATTAAATGAAGTTAAGCTGTTTCTGTACAGCGGGGGCACTATGTAGATCTTTGCTATTTTAATGTACATTTTGAAACTTTAGGAGGACCGATGGATTTTATCTACATTTTTATTTGTCCTACCTTAGCATTACTTTTATTAAGAAAAGTTTTAACTTCATCTGTCATGAAGCTGTAGTCTGAATGAAATAACTAATAATCTGTTTCATGTGAAATATAGTTACAAAAGAAGAAAAGAAACTTCAAGAAGAGAGTGACATTTCATTTCAGAGCACTATTACTAGAACAGAGGCTAAAGAGGTGAGTTGATTTAAAATCATTTTGTAGTTTGTCCATGGCAAGTAAAGGCTAAATAAATGGTAAAATGTGCTTTTTTACTTATAGTTTACAATAAATTTCTATTTAACACCTCACTGATACATTATATAAACAAGTCTTTCACTACATTTATAATTTTCTGTGGGGGGGTTTCTAATGGGAGTTTTCTATACTTCTGTATATATCATCATTTTTCTCTGCCCTTTAAAAATTGTTTTAATTGATCATTAATATTTTTTCAATTTTAATTTATTCTTTTTAGTGTGTTCAAGTACAATTTTCTTTTACTCCCATCCCACCCCACCTACCCAGCTCTCCCCCCCTCCCTCCTGTTTTTCCCCCCCCCCCCAGTTTTTGTCCATGTGTCCTTTATACTTGTTCCTGTAGATCATTAATATTTTTTGAACTAAGCTTTTTTCCTGGCTTTGACAGTAATGCCAATTCATTGTATATAACTTGGGAATTTTTATTTTTAAAAGATTGAGAAACCCTATAGTTCAATCTATGTGTAACCACCATTAATTTTTTTAATGTATTTCCTTCAAGCCTTTTGTTTATACATACATGTATATGAACTTTTTAATGTTTGACTTGTGTTCAGAATGTAATTGAGAACTTTACAGTGTACCATCTTGCAGCCTGCTTTAACTTTACCATATTAATAGTTCTTCAGAATGTTTGTCTTGGCCACATAGTGTTGTATAAATGCAGTCTGCTTCTGCACTTGTAGATTTTGTTTTACCTACTAAGATAGCGTACAAATCTTTGTGCAAGACTTATTAGACTTAGGGTCATGATTGTCCTGAGAAATCTGGGTTTTTATTGTCCCACACATCTTTAATCTTTCATCTTTAGATTGGTGTTTCTGATTTCATATCAAATAAGGAGCAAAAGCACTTGTGTTCTGGATAATGTGAGACACCCTTTGACTTAGATATTTCTCTTGTAACTTATAAATAGTAGTTATCATATAGGTTGTTGCAGGTACTAGATTTTAACTCTGTCATTTAAACTTATCCATAGGCTTCAACTGAGACCACAGGAGTTGGCATCACTAAAATTCAAGTCAAGAAATGTGAGACCATGAGAGAAAAGCACATACAGAAGCAGCCAGAGAGGGGAAACTCACAGAAGGAGAAATCAGTTTTGACATCCCTCTGCAGAGATGCAGACTCTTGTAACCAGGCAGCAGAGAAGCCAGTGCTCACTCCGGTGCCCGGCATCACACGCTGCCTCACAAAGCGGCTTCCCACAAAGTCATCCCAGAAGGCAGAGGTAGAAACCTCAGGGATTGGCGACTCACTGTTAAATGTGAAATGTGCAGCACAGACCTTGGAAAAAAGGGGTAAAGGTGAGTGGTTTTTTCTAGTTTGAGGATCTCAAAATTATCAAGTTGCAGTAATTCCCTGGCCACAATTGGGTTGAATTTCGTTTATCTTGTATCTTGTTCACACAAGTGGATGGTAGTAATAGTTCTTATAATTCTATTTAAAAAGCCAAAACTAGATGAGTTTTTTTCTTGGCTATTTAAAAATCTTTGTTAAAAGCTTTCTGTCTTGCACCTTTCCTCTGGTTTTGAAAGAAAGGAAAGGAATAGAAGCAGGAGTGGATTCAAGAGCCATTAAAGGAATCATTTGAGTATATGTATACATTGTGGCCATGTGCAGTGCAGATTGCTTGTGGATCATTTTCAGTCTGGTTTTTTTTGTTTTGTTTTGTTTTTAATTACTTGTATATCTAGTACTGTGAAGGAGTTTTGATATTCTGAGTTATTCTCCATGTAAAAGAGAGGATTTTTTTTTTTAGCTAAAGAAAATAATCAAATATTTTCTTTCCCTTATAGCTAAACCCAAAGTGAATGTGAAGCCATCTGTGGTTAAAGTTGTCTCTTCCCCCAAATTGGCCCCCAAACGCAAGGCAGTGGAGATGCACTCTGCTGTCATTGCAGCTGTGAAGCCACTCAGCTCCAGCAGTGACCTGCAGGGAAGCCCAGCCAAGAAAGCAGCTGTGGTAAGTAGTAGCCCGCAACTCTCAGTGATGCTGTGACCTCTGTGGTAGGAAAGCAGGGAAGATTTGACTCTGTTAGCGTCTCTGTCTGTATCTGTATGTAATTTCCTAAGCATTTTAGTTGTTTAGGTTGTATTTTATGTTTATAGTTAGACATTTGTGGCAGGGTGGGATTTTTAGAAGCTATTTATTTATTCATTTATTTATTTATTTTTGAAGATTTTATTTATTTATTTCTAGAGAGGGAAGGGAGGGAGGGAGAGAGAGAGAGAGAAACATCAATGTGCGGTTGCTGGGAGACATGGCCTGCAACCTAGGCATGTGCCCTGACTGGGAATCGAACCCTCGATGCCTGGTTCGCAGCCCGCGCTCAATCCACTGAGCTACAACCGCCAGGGCTAGAAGCTAATTTTTAGGTGCTTAAAATATTTTGCTTATTTGTACACTCACCTTTGGGACTATTTATTCATAGATTCCCAGGTTTAAGGAATGATAGCCATGATTCTAAGGAGGTGGCAAAGGAAAGTGAATATACTCAAATTAAGAAGCCTGACTCTCCTACTGAATTACCCTACTCTCTCACTTTTGTAGGCTGTTGTCCCACTCCTGTCTGAGGACAAATCAGTCACTATTCCTGAGACAGAGAAACCTAGAGACAGGTAATGCCTTGCAATTCTTTTAAATCAAACTTTAGGCCACTGTTACTGTTTATGCTCTCCAAGAATAATATTGCCAAATAATTCTAAGTATTTACACATCTAAATAAATCTGCTGAACTTCAAATTAATTGCAAGAAAACATGATGCTCAGGATTGCTGCTCTAAAGAGAGTCCTCTTTAGCTACCCTCAGGGGTCCTCTAAAGAGAGCAGCATTGTTTATATTTTACCTGTATTATAAAATGTTTTGAACACCTGTCTGAATTCTGCTTTAAAAGGAGGAAAATGATGTGTCCCAGATTAGTAAAACAGTGCCTTTTGTGTGTCCTCAGAAACACCTGTGCTAACTCTGTGTGTTCCTGAGACTAAGTAGTCCAGCCAGCCATTGACAAAGGGCAGATTTTAATATTTCTGGGTGGTTTTTTTTTTCTTGACAGTCTTGTCCTGCCTCCAGTCCAGTCCTCTTCAGATCCCTCTCCACCAGAAGTATCTGGCCCTTCCTCATCCCAGATGGCCACGAAAACTCGCCGACTCAGCTCTGCCTCAACAGGGAAGCCCCCACTCTCTATGGAGGATGATTTTGAGAAACTAATATGGGAGATTTCAGGAGGCAAATTAGAAGCTGAGATCGACCTGGACCCTGGGAAGGATGAAGATGATCTTTTGCTTGAGCTATCAGAAATGATTGATAGCTGAAGGTGGTAATAGAACATTTAAAACAAACAAAAAAGAAAAACTCACCAAAAAATTGGACTTAGTTTCATCTATTATACATTTACCAAGATGATCATTTCTTTAGTGTAGAATTTGCCCCAAACCAGAAGTATACCTCTGAATTACCTGTATGTGTCCTAGATTCCTTGGAGTCGGAATTTTAAAGTCCCTTCATAATCATTTTGTCCATTTGATGCCATTGTTTAGCATCTTCAAGAAAAAAATCTGTCTTACCCCTCTCTCTACAAAAAACTGAGAGGGACATCCAAGTGAAAGGGTACCAGAGAACTTTGTGACTCCTTGAGGTGTTTGTCAAGTTTTGGCTTTCTCCCCCTTTGTTGTATTACTTCATTTATGTATTGTCTTAATGTACTTAATGTTACCTGAGTTTGGAAAGGATGAAGACAGCTGCTACCATAAGGACCAAATTTCACACTACCACTAAACAACAAGAAATTCACTCAGTCTATTAAATCATATATCTTTTTAGAAGTATTTGGAGATTCCTCTAAGCTTTAGAGCTGAGCAGCTCAAGAAGCCTGTAATCCGGACATACCTTTTTGGACCTGATTTTTGTGTTTCTTCTGCTGTGTAAGCCTCTGAAGATCAATAGCTAATTTATTATTACTGTAATTTTTTAAGGCTTTAAAGTGCCTCAGGGGTCCTCTGAAACTAATTTTCTATTTCTGGGATTCCCTGGATTTTTAATAAGAGATGGTGACATAATGATTAAATGAATTTTTTTTTTTTTTAGTATGAAATTTGTTCCTTCTCTAGTACTTGCCTCCTACTAGCATTGAATTATCACAGGAATAAAAATTGGTTAATTTTATATTTCTAACTCTTCAGCAAATTCCTCTTACCCAGTATTTATTTGGTGTCCTTTAATCATCTGAGGGGAAAAAAAACTCATTCAATCTGCTGATATTTATGTATGGATTGTAGCAGTACAATGAATTGTACTATAGAATGGATTTTTTGAGATGTTCTGGGGGTGTATTGTATACCATCCAGTTTTCTTCATTTCTGAATTGAATTTTCTTTTTTCTGATGTTGGTCTCCTGCATATCACCTCAAGGTTTAGACTATGAAGGAACAAGTATGATGGGGCTAATAGTCTTAAAAGGAGACATTATACATAATCGGAAGGAAGAGGAAAGAAGGATTTGTCCATTTTGATACTTTGCTCTAGGTGGCCAGTTTTGTTTCTCATGGGGAAATCTGGCCCACCTGTCGTGTTGGCTCCTAAGGAACTGCTGTCGTAAGCGGCTCATCGAGAGTTGCACTTCATGTAGTCTTGTTGGGAATACGGAAAAGGAAGAAAGCCACAGGACTGCCCATTCAGTCTTGGGAAGATTTGGATGATTCTGCACAAGCAAAAATGACTTGAAACTTATGTATAGACACACCTCTCTACCAGTCCATCTTCAGCTGACTGAGTGTTGTATAGTAACCCTTCTCCAGAGCAGGGGTGGAATGTTTGGTTTCACCACAGGTTTTGTACTTGTTCCGTTTCTGGAATCAGCTCATCGATTCTGGGTCCTTTTTGTATATAACCTCTTTATTCTTTTGCTTTTTAAAAAATAATTTTGTTTCCTATTTAAAGTTCTCGTATTAGTCAATGATTCATGTTCAGCATTATTTGAACCATTTGCTATTCATTACACAAAGAGAAATACTTACTTGTGTTTTAAATAAAACTGGTATAGGAGAGTCTTGACCTGAGTTAAGTGGTGGTAAATCACTTCAGCCTAGGATCCGCCTCAATAGAGGCCTCATTCAGAATGCTGTTGGCCTTTTGTGTTAAGTGCTTCAATTCTACAGGTGTTATTTGGTTTAGAAACCTTATACCAGGACACATTGCCAAATTTATTCACAAGTATGCTCAGTTTTAGCCACATATGCTTTAGGTAAGAGCGAAGATTAAATGTGAGGATTCTTTTCTGGCACTGATACTTAGCCATTATCATTGTAACTCAATGCCATTACATTTTTTAAAGGAGAGAGGGTTTCATGTGATCATAGATAGATTCAACAATTTAGAATTTTCAAGCATGAAGGCATATAAGTTTTAATTCAGGAAAGTCCAGTATTTTCAGTAGCGTGGCCCATATTTTGTTAGGGGATTACGTATAAGTTTGTTAGCCACCAAAGAACACATTCCCCCCCACACACACACACACACACAAATAGTAGTCCCAATAAGTTGAACCAACTTTTCACAAAAAGCAAAACATTGTGTGTTTGGTTTTGAGTGATGATGGTTTTCAATTTTAAAAGAAAGAAGGGGGCCCAAATACTACAGAATTTGGCCATAGCCCAAAATTTCAAAGTTGTTTGCAATCCATATATTTATTTCACGATAAATGATTTCTGAAATTGTGATCTTAACCTCAAATTCCAGTGGGTCCTCTCATGGTCAGAACAATTTTTGTCTTGACCAATCTTTGAAGTCAGAGATAAAATCAATGTTTAATAATTATAGTTGCAGAAATAAAGCTTACTCTGTGTTGGTCGAAGTTTTATGATCCTTTTCTAAAATCATGCTTTCACTTTGCTGGAATATTTCTGAAAGTCTTAAAAATATTTGCTTTGAATTTATCAGTTTAGCAACAGGAACTGTGGCTGCCAGTTGCTAACTGTTTAATAAGTAACACTTTAAAAGTAACTAATGTGTATTGAGTACTTAGTATGTTCCTTTTATTTTACATAATCATTTTGATACTAAATCTGACATTGCATTGAAGATCACTGCTTTTTATCATCACTGTAGTGTCAGTGTTCAGGTGGAACAAAATATGGGTATATTCTTACGTTCAGTTGGGTTCGATTTGTTGAACCTTTCCAGAGCTCTTCATTCATCTTTGGAAGCTGCTTGATAAATGTATACAAGTTTCACAACCAGCACATCAGACTGCATTAGTAATTCATTCAAGCTCCACTTTATTTAAATTTGGAAATTGTCAGTTAAGGGTATGAGCACAAGGGAATACTTGATCATTTTCTTAGCATTGTAGAATAAAAGGGGCAAAGAATGAGCAATGACCTTAAGGAGAGCTGACAGGAGTATATTTTTTTAAAAACCATTGTCAACAAGATTTATTGAGTGGGCCTATTTCAAGTATTTAGATTTGGTTGAGTTTAACTGCTGTGGTGTTACTCAGTCTTAGTCTATGGTGATGGACAAAAAAAGTGCATTAAAATGGGGTTTTTGGTCTTTGGGCTGATATGTTCTCAGGAGTAAAGTAAAACTCTAGAGTTAAGAGTGAGGGTAGACAGCCAAGATTCAGACGGAAGAAGGCAGAGAAGTGACAGTGCTCAAGTAAGACTCCTGTTTGTTGAGTCAGTAAATGAGAGAAATTGGGAATGGGGTGAAGAAAACTGGAAAGAAGCCGAGGAAGAAAAATTTCAAGGGGAAGGAGAAGCAAAATGGAAGAAATCATTACCCAATATATGTATGGTTAGTGAGGTCGTATATTTGGTTAGCACAGGGAGAACGGTCAAGTTGAGAAAAGCTACTATGAGGAAATGTAAAAGAATCTCCACATAACTGCCACAAAGTACTTTGGACTGCCATTCCTTGCAGAGTCTCAGAACATTAAACACTACTGGCCACTGGTGGGGGGTGGAGGGCTAGATGAACATAGGGCAAACCTCTGCTCTCGAAATACTTCTAAAAGGAGAGGAGCAGAGGAGTGTGGTAGGTGCAAGTAATAAGTGGATGATGTTATAGATTAGAAGGACGGGTGAGAAATTGAGCTGGAGTTTTGCATGCTTAGTAAAGAAGATTCAAGCTACAAACAAGGCCAAACCGAGCAGTTAAGGTTTGTTCTTAGTGACCTCTGGCTGTTCCTTTGGTACTTTCAGTCTGCCTTGTGTCATTCTCACTCAGTTTGCTGTCAGCGATTCTTGGCTAAGGCATGAATTGATTTTTTAAAGTATTTCAGATGCAAATCTGAGTCACTGCTTCATACAATCCTCTAATGACTTCCCTTTCCCTCCAAAATTAAGCTCAAGTCTTTTAGCATAGCATGTAAGCCCCTGTCCTACCAGCCTCTTCTCCCACCACTCACTCTTCATGTTCTACCCTCCAGCAAAATGACTGGCTGTTGACTTCCCTTATACACTTAATCTCTGTCCAGCCCCTTGCCTTTTTTTAGTGTCTACCTTCTACCTGAAAGTCTCTTTTTTCTTTTGGCTAACTCATACACATGACCTCCAAGCTACCCTGCTATCCCTCCCCCCAAATAAGTGTGTTGCCTGTCCACTAAGCACATAATACTCTAGTTTACAATTGTTTACCTGTACATCTTCCTCAGCAGAGTATAAACTCGTTGAGACAGATATTCTTACCTATATATTCTCAGCACCTAGCACAGACCTGGCACATAGAAGGTGTATTAGTTTTCCAGTGCTGCCATAACAAAATATCAGACTAGGTGGCTTAAAAAACATTTATTTTCTCAGTTCTAGAGGCTAGAAGTCCAAGATCAAGGTGTTGGCAAGTTTGATTTCTTCTGAGGCCTCTCTCTTTGGCTTGCACATGGCCACCTTCTTACTATATCCTCACGTGGTTTTTCCTCTGCGTACACGTAGATATTTTAATGTCATAAAGACACAAGTCACCTTGCATTAAGGCCCACCCACATGACCTCATTTAACCTTAACTTTTTAAAGGGCATATCTCCAAATACAGTTAATATTCTGCGTTTCTGGGGGTTATAGCTTCAACGTAAGAGTTTCAAGGAACACACTTTACCTATAACAGGAGGCATTCAATAAATATTTGCTGAATGAATGAAAAAAGTTCTGGACCCATTTCAAAGGCTGTTGATCTTTGTTAGACTGCCTCTGTTTCTTCTCAACCTCATTCTTTGACATGTTTCTAATTAATCACAGCCATTCAGCAAGTTACAAGGTTTCTGGTAGTGAGGGAAGCAACTCCAAGCTGATAGGAAGGACGTTCTTCAATATTTGGGAGGACTGGAGTTGACTTCTCCGGTTCTGTCTGTCTCTGCACCAGTGAGTCTCAAACTTATTTTCCAGAAACATTGGGAGTGACGTGAAAATCTCAAAATTTACAAGAACATTATGATTAGTTGCAATAAAAAAAGGAAAAAAATATTTCTTAGTACTTTCCGCTATTTAATGACTTGACTGAGTTAGTGATAAATTATTCAGAAGTTTAGAGATTCAAAATATATATAAGGGTACAAGGTGAAAATCCTCTTTCCTACTTCTGCCCCAGCTACAGTTTTCCAAAACTAATTATCAGTTATTATCAGTTTCTCAGGTATTTTCCCAAAGATATTTCAAGCATACACAGTAAGTACTTATTTAACATTGTCAATAAGTTCTGTGATTTTAAGTAAAATATTGTATAATGAAACCAGTTTTACCGTAGGCCAATTGATACAAACACTGGTTAAGTTCCAGTGGCATCTCATCAACTTTATAATGAGATGACATTGAATGCGATGATGTTACTTGAGAACCTGCTATACAAGCAAATATCCTTTCATACATCATGTATAAGACATGATGTTCTGCACCTTAATTTTTTATTATGAATGTTTATTATGAATATTTTATTATAAAAAGTTTTAAATTATAAATCACAAATTCATTATAAACCTTGTATTATCTGTACCCATACCAACTATCCACCCTTATTCTGGTCTACAGAGCTGAGACTAGGGTGAGGTAACAAGGTGTCTGGACACAATTTTAAGGAGACACTCACTCTCGGGATTGCACTGGTACACGTGTGATTCCTTAAATTTTGCTTTTTAAGCTTGCTCCACCTGAGGTCCAGTCCTGTTGGCTCCAGTGGATTATTTTCAAGTAGAACTCAGATGTATCATAGCTTGCTTTTTGTCTTACTGTATATTGGATATAGTTTCATATCAGAACTGAGCTGTTTCCATCTTGACATAATTTCGTAGTATTACACTGTGTGAATATGCAGTGGTCTAGTCCCTATTGATGGTCATTTAGGTTGTTTCCTGTCTTGGTATTTTAAACAATGATGCAATGATCAATTACATTATACCTCACATGTAAGTTTATCTGTAGAATTAAATACCTACATGTGAAGTTTAATCATTGGCATCATGACCGATTTTTGACCTTTGCTTATGTAATGAGAGAAAGTGCTTCTTCGGGGTAGTATGGCTTGCAAAAAAAAATTTATATTTGTCTTATAATGAGTGAAGCTGGGCAACTTTTCCTATGTTTGAAGACCATTTGCTATGGTCTTCCATCACCAATTTTTACCTCCATCGCCAATTTTTATTTTGGGTCTTTGCATCAGATTAAAAATGGATACAAATTCTTTTACACACCCTCTGTCAAGAGGTGGGCTTTATTTTTCCGGCCCTGATTCTGGCCTGGGGTGTGAATACTATATCAGATCCAAGCCCTTAAGGGTAACTTCAGCCTCAGTTTATTAGATCTCTGGGCCCCCTCATATGAAAAAGCATACTCTCTGCCAGAGGAACCAAGTGGTGAGGTCCTGAGGCTACATAGACATGGAGATAGACCCAGCTGAGGCCAGCCTTCCAAAAACACATGCCAATGGCTTAGATATGTCTTCTGGAAAATAAAAATCACCCAGCTGGGCCCTGCCCAAATTCATGACTTACAGCAAAACAGTGGTTGTTCTAAACTACTAAGTTTTGGAATAGTTCTTAACACAGCAATAGAGAAACAGAACAGCATTCTTTTTTCTTTTTTTTTCATTTTGGAGTTCTTTATGCATTAGTAAAATTAGCCATTTGTTTGATATTGTGCAAATAGATTTTTTCCTAGATCTTTTGACTTTGCTTATTAAGGTTTTTTTGTAACACAAAACTTGATAATTTTTATATAATAAAATTGATATTTTCTTCTAAAAACCAGCTAGAACATACAATTGAGGAAAAGATAATTTTTAAAAGATGAAATAGCTATGATTAAACTAGATGAATTAGGAAAAAGAAACTAAAAACTAAAGAAAGAATCTCTAAGAATCAAGGAAAATTTGAACAAATGTACCTTATTTACTTAGATTAAAAAACATTCTAAGTTGTTCTAGAGTTTAATGTAATCATAGTAAAAATACCAAAAGGGTTTTTTTAGAGAAGCTAATTCTAAAGTTTGCAGGAAAAATAAGCAAGAATAGCTAGAAAAATTCAACCTACATTTAGTCCTACCAAATAAGAAAACATAAAGCTATAGTATTTTTAACTGTGGTACTGGTCCATAAATAGAAATAATGATCAATTGAACAGAATACACACCATATACATATGCACATACACTTGGTATATTTATAAATGCAGTATTTTAAGTTGAATAGGGGACAATGAGGTTTGGGTTTTTTTGTAATGATGGAAAACTGGGCAGCCATCCAGAAATTACAAAGCTGTATCAGTTCTAGGATACATTTCAATAAATTCTAGATTAAATCTCAAAGATTTAAATGTAAAAGAGCAAAATTATTTTTTAAAACAAATTACTTCTGATGAGTTGTATAATCAAATGATTGGTTATAGGGATCCATCCCCAAAAGTTTAGGAATCATGATTTCAGAAACAGGAAAATGCAAAACAAGTAGCTAAGCATCTCTTAATGTGAGGATGGAATAGGTATACTGGTGTGTTCTACCCATTCTGTCTTTGAATTCAAATCTAACTGGAGTTTCCTCTGTGCACAACATGACCCTCTATTGGATTTGAGACAGGAAGATGCTTTAATTATCCCATACATTTTCTAGCTTTCTATAGTTTAAAAATCACTTTCATGTCCTTTTATCTCAACACCTTTATGAGGTCAGTGTTAAATTATCCTGCCTAAACAGAAGACTTCAGTTAAGCAAATTATGTTTCTGCCACTTGTCCCCTTAGACTAGTTCTTTCAGTTTCCTCATCTATTAAATGGGTATTCCAGTTAAATGAAACCTCTGCTAGGCCGCAAGCCCATGACATAACCCAACAAATTCCAGCTCCTCCTCTTCCAGCTGTGTTACTGAGGAAACGATACATTACAACACTGAGACCTTAGTGTGTATGCACATGCTAATTCACTGAAACCTCGCCGCATGAGGAAGGAACATTTTTATCTCTATTTCAGTAACAACTAAGCTGAGACATGGCAGAGCTAAGGAATTTATTGTTGGTCATGCACTACAAGCGAGCTGGGTTTGAACTCAGCAATCAGATTTCAAGGATTTCATGCTAAATAGCTGTGCACTGTCACCACCTTATAATGACAATGTAGCAATGGCCAACAGATGTGCTCAGCTCAGTGTCACTAATAGATAAATGAAAACTAGAACCACAATGAGATTCCATCTCTAAACAAGTGCTGGTGAGGATGTGGAGAAAGGAGAACCCTTTTGCTCGGTTGATGGGAATGCAGACTGGTGTAGCCACTGTGGAAAGTGCATGGAGATACCTCAAAAAATTAAAAATGAATCTGCCTTTTGACCCAGAGATTCCACTTCTGGGAGTATATCCTATGGAACCCAAAACACTAATTCGAAAGAACACAAGCACCCTTATGCTCATTGCAGCATCATTTACAATCACTAGGATATGGAAGCAGCCCAAGTGTCCATCAGGAAATTAGTGGAGAAAACAACTGTTGGCCACTTGCACAATGGAATACTACTTGCCATAAAAAAGAAGGAAATTTTACCCTTTATGAATATGGATGACCTGGAGAACATTGTGCTAAGTGAAATAAGCCAGTCAGAGGAAGACAAATACCATATGATCTCACTCATATGTGGAATCTAATGAACACTCTGAACTAACCAGGAAAACAGACAGACTCATAGAGAGCAGATGACAGTGATGGGAGGAGGTTAGAGGATGGAGGGATTGAGCTTTTAAAAAGGAAAAAGGACCCAAGGACCTGGACAACAGTGTGATGATTGCTGCTGGAGGGGTGTATAAGGGTACTAAATAAATGGTGATGGAAAAAAATACAATAAAGATTAAATAAAAAACCCAAATGTAGCAAACCATAGCCCGCTGGCTTTCAAATTCCAGTGTCTGTGGCTGAGAGTGCCAGGTATGAGTCCTGGATGGATTTCGGCTTCTTACCGACCTGCCCTCTTCACCACAACGCTGCCATAAAGCCTAAATTCTCGGGAAATAGGCTATAGAAAAAGCACTAAACCAACGCATTTTACAAAGAGAGAGCAGCAACGGAACGATTTGGCTCTTGAAGCTAACTCAGAAAATGGAGACACGCCAGCGCCTCCGCCGCCTTCCTCCAGGTGGCGCTGTAGGACCAACCCCGTTTCAAAGTACCTTCGCCTCCATTCGGCCTCCCCCGGAGGCTATAGAGCACCAAGGCTAGAGAAGCACTTCCCAGGAGCCGCCCAGACCGCGCGCGCACCATATACTTCCGCTTCCGGTGCTTTATTCCAGAAGTAGCTTTTCGAAGCAGCGTGTGAGTTAGTGTGGTCTTTTGTCAGCTTCCACCATGGCATACCGTGGCCAGGGCCAAAAAGTGCAGAAGGTGATGGTGCAGCCCATCGTATCCTACTCATGATGTCAGGACCGGGAGGTTTGGGCCAGAAAACAGCGGGGTGGGGGCGACCTAAAGAGTAGACAGCCAGCAGGCTCGGAAGAGCTAGGTTTTCCTTCATCCATTTCCTGAGTCCCTGGTGCGCCCGAGCCGGAGAGGAAGCGGGGACGGGTGGGAGGCGGATTGGGCCAGACCCCTACCGGGGTACGCGGGAAGGGCGGTGGGGAGCGGGGAGGGGCCCTCTTGATTAGGTAGAGCGTGCAAACGGGAGATGCCGGTCTTGGGGAGGAGGAGGATGGCGCCGCAGGAAACTCCAAGAAAGGAAGAGAATGAGGGGATTCCTCAGAATATTTAGGGAACTCCTAATGAGGGCCTAGTTGGACACTTTTCGTGGCGTAGGCACCCAAAACAAATTCGATGACGGCAGTGACCAGTTTCAGGGAGCAGAGTGTATGCTGTGTATTTTTTTCTTTAACCGTTGGTGCAGAACCTTATCTTCAGATACTTGCAAAATGTACGTAAGTTGTTTCGTCTTCGTCTGTCATCACTGTGTTCTAGTTAAAAAGATGAAATTGGGGAGCTGGGAGGGGTATTCTAGGGGAAGGGAAGCAGGGAATGCTCTAATGTAATAAAATGGTGGGAAGCCATGCTACCTACAAGCATGTAAAGAATTGTGTCATTTTGCAAGGTCAAAATTACTCATTTTAAGAAGTAATTATTGGGTGTGCTGGGGATGTGTGTGAAGGGACTGAGCGAAAAAGAATTAACTAAGGGACAGGGACAGCAGTGTGGTGATTGCAGAGGGGGAAGTGGAGGTGGAAGAGGGTGGGGGGCAAAGGCTAGGTTCAAAGAATTTAGGGACAGCCTACTTTTCTTTGAGGGAATTTTTAGCAACCTTCTGAGTTGGCAGGGTAGTGTTTAAATTGTCTCTGAAAGAAAATGTAGGTAAATTTTAGTGACAACACAATTGAAAAGCATTAATTTCAGGCCATTGTAATGTTTAATCACCAGGATTGAGGGTTTCTGCCCTGGTTGTTAGATGTGACACGTCGAAAACTGAGAAACTAGAGTAAGCTGTTTGGCAGCTGGATTTTGCTGTAGTGGATAAAGAAACAGAAATTACTGCTTTGTGCTACACTGACATCAATCTTCATTCTAAATGTATTGAAACTAAAAGCAGTAAGAAACAAGAGTCCCAAGATCACAGGGAAATTAAGTTATCTAACTTGGGACAGTCTGGCCCTAATGTGTTTATTAAATGAGAATGCATCTTGGCAAGTAATTAGCCTTGGTTATGATGAGTCAAGTGGCTAAAACTGTTGGCTTTTTTTTTTTTTTTTTTAGTTTTTTTTAGGAGCCGTATTTTTCTATTATTTGACCAAAGCGATTGGATTTTGTGTACTTATTTTTTTAACATTTCTATTTTTATGATTATTTCAGAGATCTCGGATTCAGGTGTGGCTTTATGAGCAAGTGAACATGCGGATAGAGGGCTGTATCATTGTGAGTATCCAGGATATTTTATCTCAGAGCAAGTTGTTAGAGAAAAAGACCTCACCAAAAAATAAAAAGAAAAAATGGCCAGCCAGACATAGTAGGTGTTTAATAATAATTGACTCCCTCATCTTAATAACACATCTCCCCCTTACCCTCTCAGCTCGGGTGTATTTTAGTGTAAAGGGTGATGTAGTTGGAAGGATTTGAAGAAAATTATGAGGTGATTTATAGTTCACCTCAAAAGGGTGCAGATATGGTGGGAGCTGATCGGAGGCTTTGTGGAAGTAGTGAAGTTGTGCTTAGAGTTGAGGCTTAAAGAAAGAGTGAGATTTACACGAGTCACTTAGCTTCTCTACAGCTTTTAAAAATTGAAATAGTGGGGAAAAAAGAAAAGAAATGGCCTGTCAGAACAGTGTACAAAAAGTCAAGGACCCAACCCAAAGAAAGTTTTTCAGGGCCCACTATCCTTGCCTCATTGTTTTATTTGATAGGGATTGGTTAACTCATAAAATTGAGGGAAAATTAATTTTTTAAAATGATCTAAACAACGTTAGTATTTGAAACAGGGGACCAAAAATTAGAGGCAGGTGAGGATTAATGGAGCATTAGCTTTGGGTTGGGTGATACCTGATAGAGCTGGGCGGGGTTTGTTAAATAAGACTTCCAGGATGGCAGAGTGCCCTCGATGATGTTTTAAGGAAAGATGAGATGTCACTGAAAGTATGCCCTTTAGACATCATAGATTTCCTCAATAATCTCATCTTGCCGGTTTACGAGGTGGAAAATAACAGTAGTGGTTAGTGGTGATAGTTTCTTGTGGGGAACATGGGAAAAGTGGTGGCAGAAGTTAATTCATATACCTACACATATACTCTATTGGGCAGGTTATAAAAGACAGGGAGACTGGCGCTTTGGCATAGCCAATGAAATCTGAAGTCCAGAAGGTTCCAGAAATAATGGAGGGCATTCTGGTTTTCTTTGTTTAAAAAGAAGCTTAGAGTGGGAGGTGGTGTTGCATCTGAACAGAATGGGGGGTGGATTTTGAAGTTAGTCGGCATGTGTGTATGTATTCAGAGTGGCTTGGGTGTCATCTTACTTGAAGGTAACAGTCAATGGCTTGTTTTTCTAGGGTTTTGATGAATACATGAACCTTGTATTAGATGATGCAGAGGAGATTCATTCTAAAACAAAGTCAAGAAAACAACTAGGTAAGAGTATGGATGGTGTATGGAATTTTAGAAATTTTCATTGCAAAGTTGATGGAGTTATAATTTAGTTCATGTTTAAATTTAGTTTGTACTTGAGAAGTTATTATTGGGGGAGGGGGAGGATGTGTTCTTGAAATCATCCTTTTTCACTTATTCTTTGCCCCACTCCACTTCGCCTTCCGTCTTTCCACTCAGATAACCTTCATCAGTGTCACCAAAGGCTAATGGGGTTAAATCTAATGGTCAGTCAGTACTAGTCCTCGTTTACTGACCTCTCAACAGCACTTGGCATTGTCGGCCGCTCCTTCCCTAAACTCTTTGTTCCTTTGGCTCCGTGGTACTATGCTCAGGTTTTTACTTCTCGTTCCTGGTTACTCCTTTCCAGACTTCGTTCATTGAGATCCAGCCATTAAATGTTTAAATTGCTCAAAGCTTGGTTGTAGGCCCTCCTGTCCCTTGGTGTTTTCTTAGGCACTCAAGACTGTACCTTCTGCTGCCATCTGTGTACAGTCATATGCCCCGTGACAGCATTTTGGTTAACAAGGGACTGCGTGTACCATGGTGGTATACCACACAGCCTAGTGTGTAGTAGGCTATACTGTCCAGGTTTGCACTCTGTGTTCGCAAAACTATGAAATCACCTACTGACTGCATTGTCTTCCCAATATACAGCTAGCCCTAGACCTCCCTGAGCCTATTAAACACTTCTACTTGAATGTGTCAGAGGCTTCTGAATGGTGACATATCAGAAAACAAACTTAACTCCCACCCCTCACCCTTTTAGGGCTGTTTTAGTGTTCCCTGCCTTGCTGAACAGCACCAGTTTCTGCTGAGTTTATTAGTTGATTTCTCTGCCACTGCCTCATGCCCCTCCAGTTTGCTCTGCGGGCTGTGCTAATCTTTGAGAAGCACCAATCTGACCTTGTCATCACTTTGCTTGACATCCTTCCTTCACTGGCTTCCTGCTGCTGACAGGATGAGAAAATTTTTAATGTATTCTTCAAGGTTCTTCATGATCTGGGCTCGTCTCAGTCTCTTCTCTGCTTCATTTTCTGAGCTTCATCCACATTTGTTTTGTTTTTTTTTTCCCAGTTCTTTGACTCTGCACATTTACTCTGCTATAGATCTTTGAATGTCCTGTTTCCTGTGTCTTTAGGACTCAGATGAAAAGTCACCTCCCAGGGTTTTGTTTTGTTTTATTTTGGGGGGTGGGGAGGTGAGGAGCAGGGCTCTCTGAGTTTGTAGTGAAAGTGCATTAGTGGTATTACTTTATTAATTGCTCTCCCACTGGACCACATGCTCCATAAGCGCATGAGTTCCATCTTTTTTGCTCCCTATATGCTCAGTGCCTAACTTGGTGCCTGGCGTGTAGTAGAAACTCAAAAATATTTGGTCAGTGAACACAGTTTTTTATGCCAGTTAATAGAGAGTCTTTAGGATTCATGGCTTCATCAAGAAAAACAATGATTTTTGTTAAAATCCCATTAATTTAGGTTTATTTAGGCATTTTGTTTTTAATTGTTTTAACTCCCAGGCCTTCTATCAGTGGCGGGCTTCAGGTGTCTCTTTTATCCAGACCCTGAGGATTTTCTTGAGCCTGTACTAAATACGTGGAAAGTAGATTCTGAAAATTGTTGTTTGGCTCGCATCTTCCTGCTTAGGCTGTTTTTGTGAAAGCTGGGATTTTTTAAATTTAAACATGTCATGCTAGGAAGTGCAAGCCAGCCTTACTGACATAGAATTTATAAATAATTTACAACGTGTTGAATTCCCATAGTAGTATCTTGTGAATATAGGAAAGGTAAAGATTACCTGGTGTAGAAGCCTGGGAAAGTTGATTCACCGCTGGGGTTGATTCACAGTTCTCAAACTGTTCTACTGAACTCCAGTGTTCCTGAATATATTCATGGGTATTTCTCAGGAAAAAAAGTATTCTCTGCTCAAATAACTTCATGAAATGTTGGGTGAAACTTAAACAGGTCTGTTATTGAAGGATAAAATCTTCAATGTAACCAAGAGCTCCAAGGATGGGGTTCTAGTATGCTTCATTTTCTAAACTTGACATACAACACATTTTCCAACTTCTACAAACTTAGAGCATCAGGAAATGATGGGGTAGACCTATTTAGTTAACTTAGTCTACAGAAACTACTTTTCATAAAATAATATTTCTCTATCTTCATTAAGTTACTGGGGTTTTTTTCATTAGGTTATTGTTTAAAAAGTACATTTGCTCTAATATATACAGCCTTTCAGTATCTGGGTATTTGAAAATGCTCATATATAAGGAAATATTTTCAAAATTGCTTAAGAACCATTCAAAATTCTGAGGCTAAAACATTGTCTGCGTAGCTATTAAGAGCTTTTCTTTTTAATTTTGTGTTTCAGGTCGGATCATGCTGAAAGGAGATAATATTACTCTCCTCCAAAGTGTCTCCAACTAGAAGTGACTAAAGAAATGAAAAATTGTTGAGGAGCAGTACAGTTTGTGTTTCTTAGGTGTTTGTTGCGGGTAGTCCTTGAACATTTATTCATATTGTTTTGAGTGCCCTTTTGTTATTGCCAGACCACAATAAATGTTATGTGATTGTTTTTATTAAAAAATTTACATTGTTCTTTCCGTCCAGGGGTAGAGACCTTTTACACAGTGACACCATTAGCTGTTGGTATTTTAGTTTTCTGAGGAGTGGCCGTCAGTGAGCATTTGCTTTTCACAGAGCCTGGTCTATAGATTCTTAAGGCAGAGTAGGAGTTCTAACTGACAGATAAGCTTCTGATATTGGGTGCGAGAGAACAGGAAGGTTCACAAAAGTAAAGGCTGTTACACTAATATATGTCTTCATCATCAATTCTAATTCTGGATGCTGGAACACTAGAGTTTCTAACCACAATAGGTTAGGGACATAACATCTATAGTATTTCATAGAGTTACTGTGTGTTTGTTAATTTTTTTTAAGATTTTATTTATTTTTAGAGAGAAAGGAAGAGAAGGAGAAAGGAGGAGAGACATCAGTGCATGGTTGTCTCTCTCGTGCCTCCTACTGGGGACACAGTCCGCAACCCAGGCATGTGCCCCGACTAGGAATTGAGCCAGCAACCTTTTGGTTTGCAGGCCCGTGCTCAGTCCACTCAGCTACACCAGCCCGAGCTGTTTGCTAATTTTTTTTATCACTAAGATTAGACTGTTAGAAATATTTGGGCATGGGCAAAGAATGAAATGTCTTAAAAGTTTATTAAAAATAAGCTCTGTTAAGAGTTACCAGGAGAGAGACTGTGAGATTGGTAACCTGAAAAAAGATGATAAGCATTATGTTGTTTGGGAAAACACCTGTCTCTTTTAAGAATTTTGGTTCCTGCCCCAGTAATTGCTTATTTCCTAATTGAATTGTGTGGACAGATCTCTCCTTCCCCCAGTATTTCAAGATGGTTCTAGTTAGAATTCTGTAAAATGGTTGTGAGCATCTGCTGTTAGATGGGCACGAAGTTGAATAAGTACAATGAAACAGGCTGGCAAACAAAACAGATAGCTTCAATACCACGTGTGAAGTGCTACTTAAATTGAATCTTGAAAGATGAGAAAGGCCTTCCTTAAAATTCTGGTAATGGAGCCCTGGCTGATGTGGCTCAGTGGACTGAGTGCCAGCCTGCAAACCAAAGGTTGCTAGTTCGATTCCTAGTCTAGGGCACATGCCTAGGTTGCAGGCCATGTGCCCAGTAGGGGCCACACAAGAGGCAACTGCACATTGATGTTTCTCCCTCTAATCCTCTTTTTTAAAAAAATTAAATTTTTGAATTCTGATAATGGACAGTCTTACCAAGTACCAGCCAGGAAGGACCAAGAGGTCCATTTCCTGCCTTTCCCAGTGCCTATGAGGAAGATATGGAACTTTAAACTGAGTGAAAGAAACCATTTGTGAGAAAGAGATTGGTAGGTGAGTATAGAAGTCTAGCTTACAACTTGGCATTCTAGGTGTTCTGCTATTTGAACTTGTGCTTTTTTAGTAATATTTTGAAACAAAGGGATGCTTTAGCTCTTAACATTTGAGTTTGAAATTCATTGAATTTGCAACCGTGTGCAAAGAAAAACACTGGGCAGCAGAGGGAGTTGCACCCCTAAGACTGCTTCAGCCTTTCTGGTGAAAAGCTTTTTAAGAGCAGCAGAGCAAAGACTGCAGCTTTCTTGGCACCAAAGTAGCTGGGAAGAAGAATAAAAGCTGGAGCAGCATAATCCCTAAGAAAACCTGCTGCCTGCTGCTTCCATTTCCCTGTGCAGCCTTTCTGACCTGGCTGGCCTGTGTAAGCAAAACTGTGCCTGCTGTGGCTTATTCTGAATGGATCAAGACATGGAAGGTTCTGTTTTTGACAAAGCAAATGATAGAAATAAGGTACAGTTGAACCTACAGTTGATTTCTGTATTTAGAAATCTCAGCTTGCTTTGAGCTCCATTAGAACATGTTCCTCTTTAAGTTGTGCTTTTCCACAATCTAGGTTTTTTTCTTCCAGCTGGAATTTGTATTACAAGAGGCATTACACTCTACTTCCTTAAGGTTATTAAGGCATGCTGCTGAGAAGCTGCTCTTGCTGGCAGCTGTTGGTATGTGAGCAGTTATTTTCCGGAATGGCTGTTGGTTTCCAAAGGGATCTTGCTATCCTCACATAACTCTCGTAACATTCTTAAAGGAGGGAGGAGAGGAGAATTAGACTGAAAAAGTGCTGATGCTGGGCTTGGTGTTCTTTGGCAGCAGGTGGGGAGAAGGAAAGATAAGATTTTGGTTTGCAGGTACCAGCTATTGTAGCACATTTGTCAGTTTCAGGATAGAGTGGATCTCTAATTTGGATGAAGCATTACTGATCAGGAAGTGTCATGGGTGTTACCTAGGGCAGCACCTCATGTTACCTGAGTGACACGGGCTTTTTCTTATTTCTTTTAGCACTAATAACCACCTACTCATGGCATACTTTTGGGAGATGAGATGCTTGGTAAAACTTACGGTGGCATAAGAACTTCAGTCAGGACCTAGAGTTTAATTTTAATTTAAAACTTATACCCGGTGGAATTTTAAAAATTGAGTATAAAAATATTAGCTTAGTACATATTATAAAAATGCAAAGAGTATAGAAAGATACAAAGTAGAACACAAAAGTCTCTTCTTTCCCTATCAGTATTTTCCATAGGTCACCACTATTAAAAAATAATTAGCTGGTTATTTCTTTAAAATTTTTTTGGTAAAATACACATACTATTTACTGTCTTAACCATAGTTAAGTGTGCAGCTCAATAGGGTTAAGTATATGCACATTGTTGTGCAACCAGTCTTTAGAACCTTTTCATCTTATAAAAACTGAACCTCTGTATCCCGTTAAACAACTCTCTATCCCTCCCTCTCCAGCCCCTGGGAACTAGCATTCTACTTCCTGTTTCTGAGTTTGACGACTATAGATATATTATTAAGTAGAGTCATAAAGTATTTGTCTTTTGACTGGCATATTTAATTTAGTGTAATGTCCTCAGGGTTCATCCATGTTGTAGACCGTCACAATTTTCTTTTTAAGCCTAAATAATCCATTGCATGTACGAATGCCACATTTTTTCTATATATTCAGTTGTCAATAGACATGACTTGCTTCCACCTTTTGATGATTGTGAATAATACTGCTATGAACATAGGAGTACAAATATCTTGGGAGACCCTGCCTTCAATTCTTTTAAGTATATGCCCAGAATTTAATTTTTTTAAATTTTATTTATTTATTTATTAAGGAACAGCAGCTTTGGCATTTCACATTCTTACCAACAGTGCACAAAGCTTCCAGTTTTTCCACATGGGCAGAACTTTTCTCTGTTTTTGATAGCAACCAACCTAACGGTTGTGAGGTTGTCTCATTGTGGTTCTGATTTGCTTTCCCATAACAATTAGTGATGTCGAACATCTTTTCATATGTTTATTGGTCATTTGTCTTTGGAGAATTGTCAGAGTTCTTTGTCCATTTTTAAACATTTTTTTGTTGAGTTTTTAAAAACATACTTTCTCCCATTTTGTGGGTTGCATGTTTACTCTGATGTGCTTTTTGATGCACAGTTTTCACTTTAATGTGATCAGTTTATTTTTGTTGCCCGTGCTTTTGCTTTCATAGGTATTTTTATTTACTTGTGAAGACATGCCTCTGCAGTTTGACTCTTATAAACAAAACTTTAACATATTTTTATGTTAAAGAGCTGAAATGTGTTCCATTGTGTGAGTCTCTTAATTTTAATCATCCCTATTGATGGATATTTTAGACTTTTTCCAATTTTTTGCCATTAAAAGTTTTGTAATTACAGCTGTAAACCTGTTTTTCTCCACTTAAATTTTCTGTGAGGTGAATTTTTAGAAGTGGAATTGCTAGATCAAAGGATGTGCACATTTAAAAATTCTGTAGGTATTCTAAATTGCCTTCCAAAGTACATATGAGAAAATTGATTTTCTCATACAAGCCAACCAACAGGCATTAATTTTTATGAAACTCAGGCTTATAATGAGGCTACTCTGAAATTAGTGCTACCATCCTAAGGATGCCAGAATAGAAAAAAGGAAACATTTTGGTTTTTGATGACTTTTGAACCACTGAATTAATCAGCTCTAGAACTCCCCCTACCACCAAGCGTCTTACACAAGAGAATGAATTTTCTGGTCGGATTCTTTGTTACAACTAAAGTATTGTACTTAAGAACAATGTCAGAACGGGGGTGCTTGTCTTCAGTACCTCTTAAGCTTGGAAGTTGTTCAGTGAAGAATCTTAAATACCATGGTTGAGAAAGTTGGCAATTGAAGTAAAAATCTTGGACTTTGTAGAGGAATACAAATGAAATGATGTTTTATAAATTGACCTTGTATCCTTTGACCTAGCTAAACTCAATTATTTATCTGGTAACTTTTTTGTGAATTGCTTGGGATTTTCTATATAAATGGTCCTTTTGTCTGCAAATGAAAATGTAAGAAATAAAATTTCAAATAAAAAGCAGTATTTTTGGACTTCTGGCCAAGATGGAGGCGTAGGTAGATACACTTTGCCTCCTCATACAACCAAAAGAAGGACAACAACAAATTTAAAAACAAAATATAACCAGAACTGCCAGAAAATTGAACTGTATGGAAGTCTGACAACCAAGGAGTTAAAGAAGAAACATTCATCCAGACCAGTAGAAGGGGTGGAGATGGGCAGCCAGGATGGAGAAGATTCTCGGGCAAGGTGGTGGCTGGAGGACGGGCAGGCAAGGCTTTGGCTGGCAGAGTGGGTGGTCCCACATTTGCACGCAGATAAACCAGGAGGAATAAATGGGGACCAAGACACTGCGCCACCCAGGGTTCCAGAACACTGGGTTCTAGTGTTCTGGGACCCTGTCCTCCAGTGTGGGGAAATGAAGCCTCAAAACCTCTGACTGAAAAAAACTTGGGGGATTGTGGCAGTGGGAGAAAATCCCAGCCTCAAGAAGAGTTTGTTGGAGAGATCCAGAGGGTCCTAGAACCCACTCACCTGGGAATCAAAACCGGAAGGGCCCAGTTTGCTTGCGGGTAGCAGAGGAAGTGACTGAAAGCCAGCTGAGAGCTCAGCAAGCAGCATTGTTGCATCTCAGACCCTTCCCCCACATGCAGTGCCACAGCACAGCCACATGGATTGTCTCGCCCTGGCGAATACCTAAGGCTCTACTCCTTACTATGTGACATGCATGGTAACCAAAAAGAAAAAGTCCCAAATGAAAGAACAGATCAAAGCTCCAAAAATACAACTAAGCAATGAAAAGATAGTGAACCTATCAGTTGCAGAGTTCAAAACACTAGGAATCAGGATGCTTACAGAATTGGCTGAGTATGGTTGCAAAATAGAGGAGAAAGTGAAGGCTATGGAAAGTGAAATAAATATACAGGGGACCAAGAGTAAAGAGAAGGAAACCAGGACTTGGAGGAGAAGGAGGAAACATTCAACCAGAACAGAATGAAGAAGCAAGAATTTTAAAAAGTGAGGAGAGGATTAGGAACCCCCAGGACAACTTTAAGTGTTCCAACATCTGAATCATAGGGGTGCCAGAAGGAGAAGAGGAAGAGCAACAAATTGAAACTTACTTGAACAAATAATAAAGGAGAACCTCCCCAGTCTGGCAAAGGAAATAGACTTTGAGGAAGTCCAGGAAGCTTAGAGAGTGCCCAAGAAGTTGGACCCAAGGAAGCATACACCAAGGCACATCATAATTACATGACCCAAGATTAAAGAGAAGAGAACCTTAAAAGCTGCAAGAGAAAAGGAGACAATTACCTACAAAGGAGTTCCCATAAGGCTATCACCTGATTACTCAAAAGAAACCTTGCAGGCAAGAAGGGTCTGGAAAGAAGTATTCAAAGTCATGAAAGGCAAGGACTTACATCCCAGATTGCTCTGTCCAGCAAAGCTTTCATTTAGAATGGAAGGGCAGATAAAGTGCTTCCCAGATAAGGTCAAGTTAAAGGAGTTCACCATCACCAAGTCCTTATTATATGAAATGTTAAAGGAAGGACTTATCTAAGAAAAAGAAGATCAAAACTATGAACAGTAAAATGACAACAAACAACTATCAATATCTGAACCTAAAAAAAGCACTAAGCAAACAACTAGAACAGGAACAGAATCACAGAAATGAAGAACACATGGAGGGTTATCAGTGGGGAGGGGGAAGGAGGTATGTGGGGGGAAGTTACAGGGAATAAGAATCATAAATGGCAGGTACAAAATAGGGGGAGGTTAAGAATAGTATAAGAAATGGAGAAGCCAAAGAACTTACATATGACCCATGGACATGAACTAGGGTGGGGGGGATGCTGGTGAGAGGAGGGGTGCAGGGCTGAAGGGAATAAAGGGGAGAAAAAAATGGGACAACTGTAATAGCATAATCAATAAAATATACAAAGAAGAGAATATGTATACTATTCTTTTTGTTGTGTGTTTTTTGTATGTTAGATCTAATTGTGTCATTGTATTGAGCACTGTGTTCTGTATCTTCTGTCTGGTTGCCTATTTTTATTGAGAATGGGATATCGACATCTCTATTTTTAAGATTATTTTATTGTTGAAGTATAGTTGTCTGCATTTAGTTGTCTGCATTTAATTGTTGAAGTATAGCTGTCCACCCCAGCCATCTGCAGACATCTCTAATTATTTTAGAGGTGTCTGTTTCTCTCTTTATTCTGTTTTTGCTTGATATATTTTTCTGGTATGTTATTAGGTGCCTAAATGTTTATAATTGCTGTATCTTCTTGCTGTATTGTACCTTTTATTATGTAATATTCTTCCACATCTTTTTAACCTTTTTTAATTTGTCAAATTTTCTGATATCACTATAGCTATCTCTGCTGTGTTTTCATTAGTGTTTTCATGGATATCTTTTTGCATGGAGTATCTTTTTTCATTCTTTCATTTTCATTGTATTTGTGTTTTGGGGACTCAAGTGAGTTCTCTTGTAGATAACATATTATTTTGGGTCACATGTTTTTTATCCATTCTGCCAGTCTTTGTCCTTTAATTGGAGAGTTTAATCTATTTACATTTAAAGTAATTCCTGATAAGAAGGGACATACTCATATCATTTTGCTCTTTGTTTTCTATATTTGGTATATCTTTATTTGTTTCTCATTTTCTGCAATTCTGTCTTTTGTATTTAGTTGATGTTTTGTGTAGCTACATGTTTGAATCCCTTTTTCATTTTCTTTTGTGTATATTCTATATTTACTTTGTGGTTACTATGGGGATTACACTCAACATCCTATAGTTACAACACTCTAATTTTAATTTGTACCAGCTTAATTTCAGTTACATACAAAAATTCTGCTCCTTTACAGCTCCCTCCCCACTCTTCAGTTGTTATATCACAAAACGGAATCTTCATACACAGTGTGGCCCAAACAAATGAATTAATTCTTTTCAGTGCTTTAATGTCTTAATTATGTATAAAACAACATGTGAAGTTAGAAGTCAAAGTTACAATAATACTAGTGTTTAGACTAATAATTTTTTAAAGATTTTACTTATTTATTTTTAGAGCGAGAGGAAGGGAGGGAGAGATACATTGATGTGAGAAACATTGACTGGCTGCCTCTTGTGTGTACTCTGACCAGGGATGGAACTCACAGCCCAAGCATGTGCCCTGATTGGGAATGGAACTGGTGATCTTCTGGTTTGTGGGATGACACTCAGCCAACTGAGCACACAGGGCACAGACTAATGTTTTTTAAAAATGTATTAGTCTCTCAAATCATGTATAAAACAAAAAGTGAAGTTCCAAATGGTTAAAATAATACTACCTTTCATAATTTCCCATGTGCAGTCAGTCATGTGTCACATAACATTTTGCTCAATGATGGACCACATATATGAGGGTGGTATACTATGTGGTCTAGTTGTGTAGTAGTCTATATCATCTTGGTTCATGTGAGCATACTTTATGCTGTTCACACAATAATGAAATCAGCAGATGCTGTGTTTCTCAGAATATATCCCCATTGTTAAGTGGAACATAGCTGTATTTACCTTTGTTGAGATTTTTATTTCTTCATATGACTTTGAGTTACTCTCCGCTATCTTCATTTCACCCTTGAACATTTTTGGCAGGGCAGCCCTAATAGTACCAAAAGCTCAGATTTTGTTTATCTGGGAATATGTTAATTTCTCCCTTTTTCTTGAAGGATAATTTTGCCAGATGTAAGATTTTCTCTTTTTTTTTATTTAAATGAATGTTCAAGTACAGTTTTCTCCCCTTTACTCCCAATCAAGCCCTCCC